>JARWCS010000048.1:561576-576719 GCA_034783895.1 Geukensia demissa
TTTATCAGAGACCATCCTTCAGGCCAACAGAGACTGGTCTTCCAGACAGTTGGTCTCCATTGTGAGTTATGAAGTACAGTGGAACCCTTTATCAGAGACCATCCTTCAGGCTGACAAAGACTGGTCTTTCAGACAGTTGGTCTCTATTGAGAGTTCCCTATGAAGTACAGTGGAACCCTTTAACAGAGACCATCCTTCAGGCCAACAGAGACTGGTCTTTCAGACTGTTGGTCTCCATTGAGAGTTCCATACAGTGGAAACCTATATCAGAGACCATATTTCAGACCGACAGAGACCTGTCTTTCAAGACAGTCTGTGTAAATTGAGAGTTTCCATATGAAGTACAGCCGAATCCTTTATCAGAAACCATCCTTCAGGCCAACAGAGACTTGTCCTTCAAGACAGTAGGTCTCTATTGAGAGTTTCCATATGAAGTACAGAGCCTTAATCAGAGACCATCCTTCAGGCTAAAAGAGTTTTGTCTTTCAAAACAGTTGGTCTCTATTTGGTTATTTCTGAGCATTAAATGTTCCGATGGTCCATATACATGTATTTGGTATTTCTTCATTAAGCAATCAGCAATTGCACGATGCCTTATGCATTGTGTATGACTTCTTTATATATTGAAATAGACAATGTGGCATGATTGTCCATGAGACAGCCATACACCAAATAACAGTCAAAATTTAACCTCTACAGGTCCCCTTCCAATCCTCAATAATGAAGCGGTGTCCATACCATAATGGAAGCTGTAAAAAGCCCCTAAATACAAAATGTGAAAACTATTCATAAAATTTGTCTCTGAATCTTTCTTCATTGTTCTTTGTTGTGTATCTATTGCATTCCAATATGCAAATAAATATAGTTTAAACTAAAAACTTTACAGTTTTGCAGTAAATTACTGTAAAAATATAAAATTTTCAGGGATTTCAATTATTGCGGATACACAATTTTAAACTTGTTCGCTGCTAGAAATTTTCTTGAATAATTCCTTTCTTGGTAGTGATGTAAAGTTTTAAATTCATATTTTTTGGCGGTAGGAATTTTGGTGACAAAATCTTGTGCGAAAGAAAGCGAAAATTAAATCATCGCAAACATTACTACTTTTACAGTATTGACAAGATAAAAAATATTACCATTAATCTTTTAAATTAGTCTGCAATTGTTGACAAGAGAGAGCCAATGTTGATCAGTCAACAACACTACCAAAAATGGACATCTATCCTAAATTTGCATGTACTAAAATTATACCAAATAAATTTAGAAAGTTCCAATTTTAATTTTTAGACATGTTCTAAGCATCAGTTAGGATTATTTAACAATTTTTCAAAAGAATTTCAGATAGTTTGCAAAAATGTTGAATTCTATTGTTTAAGGTATGAAAAGTTCATTTGGTTGCAGGTAGAAATCCGAGCATAGAAAATTAATGAGACTTTGGGATTTTATTCAAATTGTCAATATCTTTAATTTCCATTCTCAGATTTTTCCCCAGACAAATATGAAGAGTTTTAGGGCCATTTGACATTTTATGACCTCTTTCCATATATGGTAGTAATACTAACTGTTGATACCTAAAGATCTAACAATTGTTTCATAAGAATACTGTTTAACACATGCTTGAAAGAGTTACTGGTCATTGTCATGGAATTCTTGACCTAGTATTTTTATAAATATAACTTGACATTAAGATAATACTAATCTAAGTGTCAGTAACCATATTGTCATCAAAACCCATAAGGAAAGAAATCCTAAAGATGATGTTACATATTAAGGAAGGTATTATGTTTAAACTACCAGTTTTTTTATTTTTTTCCTCGATATCAAACCATTTAACAGAAACTGATCATGAAAGATGCTTCAGTTAAGCATTGTTCCTTAAATCTGGGTCAAATTGCTAAATAAATGAAGAAGGCTCCTTCTGGGAAATGTTTGAATATGTTTGTTGAGTGTGACTGTTCAAAAAACTGTTTTTAATGGCATTTCGTCTCCATTTTTAGAGCCCAGGGGAGATATGATTTACAAAAAATCACTAAATGAAAAAATCAAGACATGATTGGTTGGTCTCTTTATGAAAGCACAAAGAAGTGTAATAATTTTGCTACTAGGTTTTTTAGTGGTTATCAAAAAACCCTTTTTTATACCCCCACAAACATAGGAATCACCCTGTCTGTCTGTCCATCCTTCTGTCCACACATCTCCTAAACTCTTCTATGGATTCAATGAAAATTAAATGAACATTGGACACAATGTTTAGATTTGCACTTAGGAAAGAAATTCATCTCGGCTCATTCTAAGGACAGATGATCCATTGGGGAGCAAGGGTATATTTTGTGAGTTTTTCCCACAGTATGTCTTGTTGCATCAGGAACACATATTTTGAAAACAATTTAACCTGCCACCATTTCTATTGGCTGTTAAAATATCAAGAATTTTTTTAACACCCATAATATATCAGCTTTTTAAAATATAAAACATTTGAATTTTAAACTTTCAATGAGATTGATTTTTTAGCTTTTTTTTGTAATGTTAAAATAACATTCTGATAATCACTTATCTATGAAGATTTTTAACACCTAAATGAACTAGAAGTATTTTGTGTCTTTGCCAAATGTTTTAGAAGCCAGGACAGGACACTCTGACATTTGTTAGATGACATCACAGGTTGTGTCTGGTATGTACTCGTTTATTTTAAAACTTAAGTTTTGCTGATAGGTATTATTGACTAATTAAGCCATGTTTTACTGGTCAGAGGTTCTAAGGTCCTCATTCCAGTAAGAAATTTTTTTTCAGTGGGACAGTTATACTCAATATAAATCTATATGAGATAAGCTTTTTGTCAAAAAAATAAAAAAACCTCTACAAAATGTCAGCATTTCCAAAACCTCTCAATCTTTTTGTTAGTCATATTGACATGATAGAGACCCACAAGTAGCAAAAGCTTACTTGAAATTTTTAGATTATGCTGTCATGCTAGTTATCAGTAAACAAACTTGGTGGTGTAGTGTGCTCCCCTGGAGTGTGGAACTTAGGCTCGATCCCTGGCTGTGTCAAACCAGAGGCATTAAAATTGGTATTTGCTGCTTCTCTGCTTAGCATGCATGGTTAAAGAGTGAGGACAAAGACTGGTCAGCCCAGAGTCAGATAACTTTTTCTGGGTAAATGCTATCACATTAAAATTTCAGTTAAACACATCAATGCTCTTATCCTGAATATGCTTAAAAAATATTTGTCGCTTGATCGTTAAGCATCATTTAATCAATCAATGAATAGTAACCAACCAACAGTATGGTTAAGCAATCTGGTGTTGTAATGGTTAGCATGAGCACCTCAAGTGCAGAAGGTCAAGGGTTTAATCCCCGGCCAATCAAACCAAAAACATTAAAATTGGTATTTGCTGCTTATTGCTTCTCAGCTAAGAGCAAAGACTGGTTTGCCTAGAGTCGGATTAATGTGTCTGGGTAAAGTGGCATGTCTTCCTGCGAATTGTTGCTGTTGTGAGCTAGCGAATTAAAAATCTGGCTCAATTTGTAAGTCAGTACAAAGCAAGGTTCATTCATCAACATCAACAATCATTATATTGCTCTTGTCCTGAAAATGCATGAAATATTTTGCCACTGGACGTTGAGCAGTCCAATCAATTTATTATTCGTGCTGGTTTAACCTGTCTACATACAGAGACAAATGTTAAGTTCCAAGGTCTATAGATTTAATAGAATCCTTTTCTAATTTAGGAAACTTTCCATTAAATTTATATTTTAACATAAATAAAGTCGTAGTTTTTGTGTTTCCTGTTACATTTGAAAAGTTCGTGGATAATTATATCATTATCCTGGTAACCCCTGTATTTATTGATGACTTATATTCACCATTTGAAATTTAGCGCAGTTTTCTAGAAAAATGATCAAATAAATGTGTCTTTCAGTCCAAACATTGAAGACTAAATTGGATGTATATTTAGATAACAATTTACACTTTTAATACTTATATTATATCTATAACAATTTACACTTAAACCTTTTTTAAATAATTGTATTTTTGCCAGAGTTCTGTGACAATTGAGATCAAGACATTATGACATATGTGTGTGGGCTAGAGTGACCTTTGACTTTATATATCTATGCTACAGTTACCCTTTTATTTACATATTTTCTTTGTTCGCACTTTAAATATTTAATATCAAATTTATAGAGTAGAAATTTTTACATTTCAAAAATTGATTGTATTTCAACTTCTTGTGTGAATTACCATTTAATACAATATGAAGTGAATTTTAAAATTACCTTAAAGATTAAAAAAGTAAATATCAAAGTGTAAACAATATTACTATATTGTAAAAATTGAATGAGTACAATTTCAGTTGTATCAGGTGTTTTTTACATTTGCATTGCCATGTTGTCAAGAACAAGTCCCATCATAGGAAAACTACAGTTGAAATAATTCTGGAATATTACCTATACATAAGCATTGAAAATGAAATGAAAAGAATGAACACAGACAGAATTTGTTGATTGTTGTGCATTAAATTGTTTACAGCTATATCTTGCTCTTTATTAAAATGCTACTGGCAGCCAGTACTTTTTACTTTAGTTACAATGTAATAAAATGTATATAAATGCTACTGGCAGCCAGTACTTTTTACTTTAGCTACAATGTAATAAAATGTTTTCCTTTAACAAAAATTTGATTGGTTTTCATTGCCAAAGGTTCTAGTTTTTGATTTTTTTGTTAAAATCTATAGATTCCAGCAGCTGCATCCATTATTAGAATAAAAAATATCTATTAGCATTTTTCAAATTCCAGGTAATTTTATACTTGTATGATACATGAGTCCTTCAGCACAGAATATCATTTATATTAAAAATAGATTGATTTTTAAGTTATTAACAGATGTTTAAGTCCCATATTTATTGATGATAAATTGTTCTGTACCTAGTCCTTGTTCATTTTACTTTTTTGTTTGTTTATACTCTGAACGCTTGGTCTCACAGTTTATCATGTATGTTATTTTTAGTTGACTTTAAAGTTTTACTTCCATAGTCTGGTAATGTATACCCCAAAAACAATAAAAATGCAACAGAAACATGTATACAGGTAAAAGTGGAACAAACAGTATAGAACTGCTATATTCAACTTTATCATATACTATTAAAATTTGCATATACAATACTGAAAGAACTTTGCCAGCTGTTTTTAACTGCTGGACTGATGAAGATATCATCACACCTTTATCATACCCTTAAATTGATATTGATTACGAAGTCACAATAGTAAATTGTTATACAGTAAACGATAAACATAATATGATATTGGCTATTTCTGTGTCACATTCCACATCAACCTTCAACTAGTATCACCCCTCAAGGATCATGGGCTGATACGGCATGTGATACAGAAAGAGCCATGTAATATTCTCTTATTTTTAGCAACGTGGTGATTTTTCGTTTTTATTTGTTGCCTTATATTTTCAAAATCAGGCACATGTGAGCCTATAGCAGTAATACTTGAAATATTTGGCAAGTGGTAACTACAGCTGTGATACTTGAAAATATTAGGCGAGAGTTAACTACAGCCATGATACTTGAAAATATTAGACAAGTTGTAACTACAACCATAGTACTTTAAAAAAGTAGGCAATATAGCTGTGATAATATACAATTACTGTCTTTTTTTTTTAGATAAATGTGCTGAGTTATTGACTTTTGAATATAACTGAAATTCACTGAGACCGAAATCTGAGGTGAATATCAGTTATTTTCAAAAGTCAATAACTCACACATTAACTGAAACAAAAGACAGTAATTGTTTTATTCTATATTAAGCAATATAATTTTTTGGTACTGGAAATAAACAAAGACATATACTTAAGTCTTGTGTTGTAATATTTGGGAAAAAACAACAACAATAACAAATTTAATGAAAAACATTAAAAAATCACTTTTTATTTTGAGACTAATCTCTCAAAAATAGATCTGTTCAATGATAAGAAATGAAGTTACATGTGTTTTGCAATGAGTAATTCACTTTGGATTAATTTCCACTAGGAGGTGAAGTAATAAGTATTTGGCCAGCATCTAGCGCAGAATTGTACAAAATATTGTTAATGTTCATGGCGTCGGGGACTGAACAGCAGCTTTCACATCAGGAGTAAAATAAATGATTATTATTTTGGTTGATAAGATAATGATTGCGTCAGGGTAAATGCCTTCGTTTTTACAATAACAGCACGCGCTATTTACCGGCAATGAATATGAATTTCGTAGGTGAATACTTTTTTTATTCAAAAATGTTTCTCAAAGTATTTCTTAATTAACTTTATAAGTAATATAGAATAATTGCAGTTATAGAAAAAGTCAATACCACAAGTTTGCGATCCAAGATGGCGAATGACACCCGACCCTCCTTAATATTTCTACAAATACACTACCGCTATTTATCGAACGGAATTAATCTTGAATAAAGCCAATAACCATAACCTCAAAAGCTCATTTCTAACCTTAGATGTGTATATTTCGCAAGGTAACATTTCCA
This sequence comes from Geukensia demissa, assembly GCA_034783895.1. Taxonomy (NCBI): domain Eukaryota; kingdom Metazoa; phylum Mollusca; class Bivalvia; order Mytilida; family Mytilidae; genus Geukensia; species Geukensia demissa. Next base: position 568,105 of record JARWCS010000048.1, read on the forward strand.
CCAAAATATGCGAACAGAGGAACGATTTCTTATTCCTTATCCTTCATACCGTGTATGTATTTCTTAGCTTTCCCGTGTTTGTAGCGATGTTGCAGATTTTAATAAACGCAATCTGTGTGTAACCGACAAATTATTAAGTCAAGGATTTCGTTACAAAAACTTGATTAAAACATTTTCTAAATTATTTCATAAATAAAAAGATCTTGTACCAAACTTTGGATGGAATTGCAATCATCTGGTAAAAACGGCATATCAAATTATACTTTGTACGAAAACGGGATAAATAAAGCTCGGAAATTAAAACTAAGTCCATATGGTCTTACAAGTATTCTAAATAAACTTAACCTTAAAGTATTGTTAATAATATTATTCAGTTATGGTATGGACTCATTATTTAAGACCGTAATGGGACCTGTAGAAGTTTTATAACGATTGTTGTTTGGTGGATGACTGCCTCATGGACAATCATGCCACAACTCCTATTTTTAGTTAAGAATATTTTAATACAAAAATTTCTGTTCCTCGCTAACCCCCGGCGGACATTGTTTTGGATTTATATGCAGTTCTGTGAATAAGGTAAAGTATAAAAATAAATTTAATTTAAAGTATTTCATTTTATTTGAGTAGAATGTTTATCTTGAACAAAACAACCTTTAATAATGTATATCTTTCAAATATGTCGATGGAAGAAACGATTGATCCTTTTATGAGAGTTACGTTAGCCAATGAGATTGTGGAAAGAGAGTATGTTCAACCTGACAATGACCATGACTTGATTCCACCATCACCTATTTTTACATTGCGTCTGATCTATACCAATCCCGAAAATTATACTTTTACCGTAGGATGGCGAGGAGTCGGGGACGACTTTGATACTGGAAAAGGTGATTTTTCTTTAGGAAAAACAGCTTTATGGCAGGAGTTTCTTTTGCGTTCAGCACACACTTTTGTATAAACCATATTGTATCACAGTTATTTTATGCAGTTAAATATTCCCATTGTGTATGGTGTTTTGTGTATCGTGTTGGGGATTTTTTTTATCCGATTATGTTTTTGTCGTTCTAAAATAATTTCTTCTTTCGTTAACTTCACAATTTTTGTTCTTGATGACAGTGTCGCTTTTGCAATATATCCTAAACCAAGCTTATCAAAAATCATAAGAAACACTAAAAAAGAGTGTCAACTTAGCTTCACTCCAACCTCAAGAAAAAATACTGGCGCACAAACCTTGTTGAATGTCATGATATCTCAGATTATGTCCTATAATACTAACCATACTAAAAAAAAATCAGAACGTATATAGGTAATTTATAAACATCTGCAAGGAATGATATTTTTAACCTCGTTTTGGGCATCAATAAGAGTGGATCTGCGAATTTTGAATAAAATTGTTTTTAAATCGTTGCAAGAATTTTTTGTACACAGATGCCAATCATCTTAGCTTGATTAGATAGTTCATTTAATACCACAATGTTGTCACAAGATTATTTTCTTAATTGTCCAAGCGGTAAACCACATTGTAGAATCCTTGATATCTGATATTTGGTAATTTGATTGCGAGCTCTATGTTCCATTTATACAACAAATGTGTTTTGTATTTTTTGAAAATGTAATCTTCAAAAAATACACATTTACAAGTTATGTTGCATTTCTGATTCCATTAGTATATATAGAATACCATAACGAGATATCTAAATCACTAAGTCATGAATTTAAGTACACATGTACAAACTTCATCGTAAATAATTGAAATGTTATTTTGTAGCTTCATTGTACGACATCAGGTATTCCACAAACCATGCTACTATAAAAGTTGATCCTAATAGCGAGCCAATATTGTTATCGAATCTTCAACCAAAGGAGCCCGGGGAGGAGGAAACATTTGTATTCCAGATATCTGATATTCAACTAAACACTACTTACTTTGTGACCGTAAGGGCGGTCGATGAGCAAAATAATACCGGGGAGGTGTCTAATTTCGAGACGATATCAATCGTTTCTGATAAGTCCTGGTTAACTGATAATCAAGAAGCACAAGTTTTCAGCATAGGTTTTGTAGCTTCAATTACAGTTGCATTATTCGCTTTATTCATGTTGTCATGTATCATAATTTGGAAGCGGAGGAGAATGCCACATCATTAAAATGGAACAGTATAAAATATGAATCGGACTTTGTATTGAAGTCACAAAATTTGTTGTGTTTTGTATGTTTTTTTTTAATAACAATGACTATAAATTTCTTCATAGACTTACAACTGCTGAAGGCAGAAGAAACTCCAGGTATTACATTGCACTGTACAAAGACATAATAGTTTTATTTTTTAAGTTTTCTTTTAATACCAATGTCTCATTTCAAATGATTTTTAGTTACTATTAATATTTGTTAGATAACTGAGAAAAAAATGTTTTACATTTTTCATTAACATGTATTATAAAATCATACTGTGGAATAAAGACGCGTTTAACACATTTTAACATCCAATAAAACGTTAAATCGATTTATATTGTCTTCAAGTATACGCAAAAACGTTGGAAGCCTAGTTGTCAAAGTATATAAAGGACTGAAGGCTAGTTCAACCTAGAAGATCAGATGACTCCTTCTAACTGTTTCATCAAGCTGTCTTATCTTGTTGAACAATTAAGAAGCATCGATTGAATGTAAAGTTTCCTTACAAAAATAAAAATAGGTTCGCCAATAGTGCGAGCTTTTGTTTTGTTTGGTTGTTTTTAACACCTAATATGAGTTGGGCTAGGTATTTCTATCGTGCTTTCCTTGTGACTCATCCTTACCAACTATTTTGAAATACGTGTTTCTACCCACAATCATTATATTGGGATGCTTGGTTTTATTGTGTTGTACTACGACGTGTTATTTGCCAACTTTTATTTTAGAGATAAACTAAAGTTAAAGGACATCAAATGACATGTAAAAATACATTAAATCACACAAATAATGTACTGTTCGAATAATAAATGTATCGCCTTTCCAAAAGATGTCTTAGATTTTAATTTACTGATTACTGATTTACTGAGTAACACGAGTGGAGCATGAATTGCCTACCGTTCCGGAGCACCTGAACTAACCCTGGTTTTTGTAGGGTTCGTGTTACTCCAGCTTTAGTTTTCAGGGTAGTATCGTATGTTATATGTTTTTCTTTCGTTTTATTTTGTTGGCCACGGTCTTGTCTGTCTTCCGACTTAACGATTCCTGTCTGCCCTTTTGGTATCTTCGAATTCCTTTTGTGAACGTTTAGTCAAATTTTATTATTTTAAAGAGAAATAATTCCACAATACCAATGAAGCAGACAGAAATCGCGAAGTCAGAAGACAAACAAGATTATGGTCAACAAAATAAAACGAAATACAGGTATGGCACACAAAAGACTTTACTGAAAACTAAAGCTGGAGTGATACTAACCCTACAAAAAGAAAGGTTAGTAAATGTGCCTCAGAAATGTTGTCGAAGGATTTACAGATAAGGATGGTTGCCCAAAATGTTAACAAATGAGAGAATTTATGTTTTGCCGATTTGTTTCGACCGAAACGTGAAATAAAAGGTGCAAATTATACATCATACTTTGTCGTTAAGATTTTGCGAAATACAAAAATAGGAGATGTGGCATGGCGGTCTTTGAGATAGCCATCAACCAAATGACAGTGAAAATGAAGCTTCCACAGGTCTTTTATATTTTACAATAATGAATGAATCCATACCATAAAGGAAGATGTAAAAGACCTCAAAGATACGAAATGTGAAACTTTCCGTAAAACGCGACAATCACCTAATTTATTGAACAAATTGTGAACGAACAACAATAAATGACTATTGAAAAAACGACAACCACTGACTACAGGTTTCTGGTTTGGTACAGGCACATTGTAATTTAGATTACTCTCTCAGTTTTGTATGTTCATCTTCATTTAGCTTAAATTAATGTTAAAGACTGCTTACATATAAACATTCTTAATGATTTTCTTAATGGAATATTTAAAAACTACAGAATCCAAATTACTGCTATTTCATTCATCTGTAGATACCAAATGTCTTATTTCACGACAAAGTGAAACAATAGGTCTTTTTACAAAAGCTGTTATCTTTGTATTCTACAGACAATGCAAGAGATCTTTGACATGGAGAACAATATCAGCCTGTTGAGGAAGGCCATCCAAGATAAGGAACTGCCAATGAAAGTGGCTCAGACTCGATTAGATGAGAGAACTAGAAGAATCAACGTAGAGTTGTGTAATGATCCTGTCATGAAATCGTAAGTTTCAGATACTTTGTAGCGCTAGATACAGGGACATAACTCTTATAAATTGTCGTTACGTTTTTATTAATATTTTTTTATAAATATAATGTAAGCATCTCAGAAACATAGATAAATATATTCTCTGTTAACATAAAAAGCTTTGATGAAACCAATCCTTTGTAATACTTTCAAGGGTTATTTCATTTATATCCCTGGTCTACACTTGATTTTTTGCATGTTGAAGAGAACTATACTAAGTGCTTGATACTCTCTTAAAAAGAAATGAAAAGGCTTAGCTATTTATTAAAGCAATGGATAAGAGTCACACAATACGGTGGTATGGGCGAGAGGAAGTTGTGCCTCGACTTGCCTAAGGAATATGAAACAAAAACAATAACCATTGGAAAAGCATGCAACTTAATAAGTTGGTCGACAGAACCGTTGTCAGTTGCACAGACCTAGATGTCGACTTCTACCATGGAGTCGTATCAGGGCATCCTGTGGAAATAAAAATTATTGATTATTGGTTATTGTGAGCCAGCTATATTGATGGAGATCGTTCTTGTAATATATAGTGGAGAATCCCATTCATACATATTTGTTTTTTTTATTAACAGATTACAGAGAGAAGTTAATGAGATCAGAGATTCAGTTAGAATATTGAAGGAGCGTCTGAAGGCTTCAGAACTTAGCTTAGCTCGTTTGATGAAGACAAAAGCTACTTTGGAGCATGATATCTCGGTCAAGGACAACAGTCTAAAAACCGACTCACAATATTGTATGGGCATGCGCAAAGGATTCCCCATGGATCCTAAAGTCGGTCCAGTATTTCAAATGCCTATTTGCTAGGTAGTTTTAATTTAGGCACCAACAAATTGACTATCACAAGAAACTCTGCTGCAAAGATCAAAACTTTTTTTATTTCCATGAAAAGGACAAATGTGGTTCTTTTAAATTTCGTTTAGCATTTCGATTTACTGACATTTTACAGAAACAATCATCCATTATGAGGAAACGGTTTCCGATTGGACTTTGGTGTGTGTGGTTATAACATCAGTAAATCATTGATTAATGCGAAGCTGTATGGTTTTTAGCATTGTTGAAAGTACAAGAAGATATTTCTTAAATTTTGCGGTCACATTTTTCTCATCCTAAATCACTGCAAATTTAATTTGCATTTCTCATACAGTCTTTCATCAGTATTGTTGATATATTGTATTTTGTCATATTTATTTTGACTTTGAATTTACTTTTGAATCAGCATAGTGCTTGTGTTTAGTAGGCGATTTTTAAATATTTAAATAATTATATCACAAAACTGCCATTTGTATGCAATCTTAAGAATGGTGTAGGGGAAGTAATAATGTATTTTTGAAAAAAAGTTGAAAATCTCTAAAATGATATTGCAAACGACATATTAGCCCCATTTTTCAAATTCACTTGTGGGATTTAATCAATAGTTGATTTTATTGTGATGTTTTTGTTCAGTCTTTTTAGCTAACAGTATTATTTACGTTGTTAATAAAAAATTGGAACACCTCTTACAAAACTAAAACAAAAAGAGGTGCTCCGATTTTATTTTCATAGACATTATTTTTTATGTATTTTAGTGTTAATTTATGTTGTTGTTACAAGTTGTTAGCGTTCAAAACATCGGGTTTGGTCAAGGTCGTTTAATCAAAATGTTCTTTTAGCAAAATGTGTGCTATAACTTTATAATGTTCCTTATGCTAACGTTTGTGTACATCTGCTCGATTTTATGGTCATGTAAGTGTTGGCCACACCCAGCATGTGGTCACATGACCATTGAAGTGCTCACGCGATAACTACAACCAGATCAGTATTAGACTAATATAACAAGGGTTGAATGCTCAATTAAATATGTTACTATGGTAACCAACTTGCCATCGAATGTGTATGTGCTAGTTCAACTGTGATATAATTTATGTTGTTACACGTGTAAATAGTTTTTAATATATTGTAGAGCACAATTGCCATGCTATGTTGTTTGCACATTAAAAGTATTAAAAAGTTTGTGTTATTATTTCCAACTGGAAAGTGTATTTTGGATTACGACACGAATATCAAGGTTAACGATGCCTGTTGAGACCTTCCATTCTTACAATCAAGTGTACACAGTATATCAGGGTTAAGGTTAACGATGCGTGTTGAGACCTTCCATTCTTACAATCAAGTGTATTTAAATTACGCACACAGTGTTTCAAGGTTAAGGTAAATGATGCGTGTTGAGACCTTCCATTCTTACAGTCATGATCAAACTTTTTCCGCTTAACCCTGCCACATACTTTATGGGCCTGTAACAAGCCAGGAACCTGATAAATGTTGCGTTATGGCTTTAAAACAAAAATACAAGACTAAATGATTAAAGTCAAAAGATAGCAGCATTTAAAAGGTAAAAACAAACCAATCATGTAAATTATGAAAATTACAACAAAATGAAAGTAATACTTCTGCACAAATTTTCGATCAAAAGGTCTTTGTCAAGGGACAGGATAAGATAAAAATGTTGTTTAAATATTCATTTATTGTTATTCGTTCACATTGTTCATTTGATAAGGTCGATTGTCGTGTTTTATGAATATTTTTAAATTTAGTATGTTTTGGGGGCGTTTTCAGCTTCCGTTATGGTATGGACTCTGGTTCATTATTGAGGACCATAATGGGACCTGTAAAAGTTATGATTTTGATGGATGGCTGTCTTTTACATTCATTTTGTCGTAAACGTTTTTGTTAACTTTATATATCTCTAAATCTGTTTCACCCAAGCTTAACAAATTTGGTGTGCAGATAGTTCACTGTAGGAGCTTGCCAACCAGTCTTATGTCATTTGACCTTAACAACCGTTACACCTAGACTCACCATATTTGGTCTGTAGTTAGATCTTGGTGAGAACTTGCCAGTCTGCTAAATGCCATCTGACCATGACCTCATTTTCATGGATTAGTGGCTTTGTAAATTTTGCGACAAGTTTTCACATTCAAGTCCATTTCTCAACAACTGTCATAACTAGACTCATTATATTTAGTCTTTAGTTTAATAATAGTCTAGGTCCACCATATTGGGTCTTTAGTTAGATCTTGGTGAGAACTTGTCTGTCTTCTATATGACAATAACCTTGACCTCACTTTCAAGGTTGAGGGACTTTGTATTTTTGTCACACTCAAGTCCATTTCTCAACAACTATAAGACCTAGACACACCATACTAGGTCTGTAATTAGATTTTGATGGGTACTTACCAGTTTGCTATATGTTATTTTACCTTGACCTCAACCTCATTTTCACAGTCAAGTCAACCTTTTGTTTTGCCATATTCCACAGTTGTTAGTCAGGTATTCCAACTTTCAGGCGAGACATTTCTGTGTCCACACTTAATAATTACTTTTTAACTTCCAAAGATTAAGGGACAAAACATCTTTGGTTGCACTTACCAATTAAAATTTGGGACCAAATTTTGGCATGACAAATAAAATGTAAGGCAGGTTTTAGGCTTCCTTTTGTGTTTGTTTTAGCTCTGATGTCTATACATGTATATATATTTCAAATATGCATGCCTCATAGATTTGCTGGATATGGGTTGTTATTTAAAAAAATACAACAATTAATCTGTTTCCATAGCATCCATAATGCTAACATTTCCCTTTAAAACACAAGGTTTTGGTAAATGCTCAACAGATTTTGACATCTCAGTAAGGTAAGAAAGGCTACTTCAATCCACATCTGGTATAGTTTTCTGGAAAGGATACTTACTCCAGTTTAAATTAATAAAATAAAAAAGACAGGCTTTTCATCTCATTTTCTCACAAAATGTGGGAATTTGTTATCACAGGAAATTGCAAGTGCTGTATGATTGTACAATATTAAAACCTGTTCGGTAAGGAACTGGCTTATTCCGAACCCATTTCAAGCTGTATGAATGCCTATTTAAACTGAAATATGGGAACCCATATCTGAAAATAAAACCATATCAACCAACTTTAACATTGAATATGCTCTTAATTTTGAAAATCTTAAGATGTCAAAATCTGAAAATATTCTGTAGCTCACCTCTAATTGGTAAGTGGAACCATAGGCAATATAACTTACAAAGATTTGAAGAAAAAAATAATAAATAAAAAGCATACCTACACTACCAACCATAATTTTCAGAAGCATGTTACCAGAAATACAGGATTTTTTTACCTAGGGTTTTTCTTTTATTACAAAACTGTTTTGAACCTAACTCATTCACTTCAAATTTTAAAGTACACCTTATAAGCAGAGATAAATATACGTCCCTGTTAAGTAAAGACTGTTTAATTTTTTCAGGAAAGGGGAGGTAATTAACAAAATAATCATGTGACCTT
>JARWCS010000048.1:576819-590093 GCA_034783895.1 Geukensia demissa
CAGTGGGTAGAGAGCTGCTGTCACAGTGGGTAGAGATCTGTCACAGTGGGTAGGGAGCTGTCACAGTGTGTGCGGATCTGTCACAGTGGATAGGGAGCTTTCATAGTGGGTATAGATCTATCATAGTTGAGAGGGAGCTGTAACAGTGGGTATGGAACTGTCACAGTGGATAGGGAGCTGTCACAGTGGATAGAGAGCTGTCGCAGTGGGTGGGGAGCTGTAACAGTAAAAAGGGAGCTGTCAAAGTGGATAGGGAGCTGCCACAGTGGGTAGGGGGTTATCAAAGTGGGTAGGTGGGTAGGGAGCTATCACGATGGATAAGAGCTTACAGATGGGCAGATCCAGCCTTTTCCAAAATGGGGCTAGACACAAAATTTTCTGTATTGACTGAATGACCAAGATCCCCCAAACTCCTCTAATTTTAACACTTTCCACAAAGAGGGTTGGGCATCATTATTTGGCCAAGCTCTTTTTATTCTATGCCGGAATTTCGACCCTATTAGGTTCCTTAATTAAAAATTCTTGATATAATCTGTATACGGACTAAGAATAAGTAAAGGTTGTGAGTGTTTTCGCCAAACTCCTGTCGCTTAATTAAAATTTGTTGTCTTAATCAAATTTCTTGTAAACGATTTGACCTTGCACTCCTCCCTTTGTCTTTAATGATATTTGTGGAGAGCATAAATTAGATGTCGGTTTAATGAAATGGTCAATATTTTTACAGATGGAGGAAGAACGACTGACCACTGTTGAACGCGACAACAGGATCCTGCTTCAGAAAATGGCGTACATTATGAGACACGGTGGAACTGTTGATGATCAGAAACATGATTACATGAAGAAAAGGTAAATCACAAACACGATTACACGAAGAAAAAGAACTGTATTATGATAATATAAACGGGTATATTATGAAAATTAGTAACACAAAAAATGATTGAAAATAAAAGAATAATCAAATGAAGAGATGAATGGACATGGCTATCCCGAGAATAAGACAAAAACAAACACGACTGTAAAACAAAACAAATACAGAAAACTAAAACCAGAACTAAGGTTGGACCGGACACTTTCCGTTGTATTGCCCGTTCACAGTCCGAGTTGTATATAGGGAAGACATTACCAGGTGTATTAAGATCAAGATTACAACTTCAAAACATAGGATCTCTAGCGGAGAAAAAGAGCAGCATGTTCAATAAACAGTCGCGATTTACGCGAAAGATTTCCTCTATCGTCTTGAAAACTTATATTTCCTAGGAGTTATAAAAATATCGTGAAGCCGATTGTTAAGTTTTTAAAGTGATATCGATATCCGAGGAGCAACAAATTGTTCGATTTATTTTTTGAGTCATCAACTAAACACATTCAAGAAAGATCATGGGATATTAAGATACAACTTTTTAACAAGCTTTAAGGCATATACTCCTTACTCTTTAACAGCCTGAAAATAAGAAGTGGCTTTTGAAAAAGTTGGAGTCGTTTTATCATAGAGTTTTGCCTCCCCTCCAATGCTTATTTTGAGATAAAGATCAATAAACAAGACAGATAGGCATGATTTTGAAATGCTAAAGGGAAGTTAAATTTGAGGATAGTTGTAGTTTAACTCAAGGGGGACTGTTAGATGCGGGGAAGACTGTTTAACCGGAGATATAAGGAAGATAAAATAGATATTGTGAATTCATATTTTTCATCCATTTTAAGAAGACTGAAGGCGGCGCGACGATTTTATTTGAATGACAAATATTCGTAATACGAAATTCAATTGTTAAAATAGCCTAATATCGATGAGATGCTTTCAGTGCAACTGTAAACACGTTTTACATTAAAAGTTATTGAGTTCCAGTATTTCTACATCGTCAGCGAACGTACTTTCGAAATGAATTGTCGAAGTTAATGGCGATATAAAGTACTTCTCCCTGACTTTTCAATTTTAGTCTTATCTTGGTCTTTGAAAGTTGGCTTCAACGAAAGGGAGATAAATCCAAGACCTTTTGTATATACCAGCATGCATTTATTTTTGTTTTCTTTCTTAACAGTTTGAATAAAACAAAGAGACAGCGAGAACTGCTCCGAATCACTCATGAGAACATGGCGATATTGAAAAGAATTACAGCTAAAGAACCTCACTACAATCATCTACGGTGGAAACATGAAAATCAGGTCAATTTTTGAGTCTTACAATGTAATAAGATAAAAAAAAAAGATTGGAATAGTTTTCTAGGTTAAATAGCTCCACCTTACTAATATACTCCATTTTTGTCTAACTTCGTTGATAATATTCCAATAAATGAATTGGTCACGCGGAAAAAAGATTCTTGAAAATAAAAGAAATGAAGAGATGAATTCATAAAGAAAGAGGAATCGAGAGAAAACCGAGGTGAATAGTGAACACAGCAAAAAAGTCAAGTACACCTGCTGAAGACTAGTTGTCCAAATTAAACTTTGCAAAATAGTCGGTATTTTTTTGGCTAGAATCGGAAAATGTTTTTGCAAATTGAAAACTGAGGTAGGTAATAGTTGTTACACTTTTCCCCTAGCCAACAACCAGATTCAACTTTTTCTTTGCGAGGAAATTTCGTAACAAGGAGTTTATTTGATATCACATAATACAGTTATAAAAAGGAGATACGTATGAGCGTCTGCGAGACAGCCATCAAAAACGTATAAATTACCAATATCTACAGGTTTCCTTAAGACCCGCAAATGTTTGTAATTTATACGACATCTACTGAATATATCAGTTTCCTGGCATGGGACAGGCACATAAATTATTTGATGGGGTGCAAACGCTCTACCCCTTACCTAGAACAGTAGTGTGACAAACGACTTTAACACAATTCTTAAAAAAACAACTGCATCAGATTTTAACTTAAGAAGCCAATGCATAGCACGCATGCAATTACCGATACATAAATATACACATGATGTACTGACATAGAAAAGGTACCATATATGGTTTATGTTTATTTGTTTTATTTACAGATAAATCAGCAATATATGATGAATATATCTAAATTCCCACATAATTGGAAACATGAACAACAGCACTATAAGATTCATAAAATGCAACAAATAGCGGCTAACCAACGTATCCGGGAACAGGTATGTCCAATATTTAAAGTAGTGATTCATGCGTTCTTTATCGAAATATTACTATTTTTCAAATTTAATATGGAAGTTACAATGTATAACTGTTTCTCGGTTGGAGCAACATCTATTAAGACTAGAACGAGCTTCGAAACCCAGGTTTCCTTATTTTTGGAAATTTTACGGTGCCATCTTGATTGATCGGTTCAGAACATTCATGACACATACTGATGTACTTCCATTGTCTCAATCTCATTTTTTCCCTTGTGACCTCTAACCCCATTTTGACTCAGCAACACGGCGAATTTCACTTGTAGGACATGATCTGCGTGTACCCTTCCGGAGAACCTATCATCATCTAATCTTAGTTTTCTGCGTGATGTGGTTGTTTATCTCCTGTTGTGTTTTACTTATGAATTCTGTCCATCGATTTACGGGTTTTGTTTGCCCATTTGGGTTTTAAGTGTCGAAGAAGTAGCCAGGAACAGGTTTTGTTAGCCAATTTGGTTATCTTCAAACCATTTTTTCATGTCTAAGTAGAAGCCAAAGAACATGTTTTGTTTGTCCATTTGGTGGATATCTTCGAACCGGTTTTACCTGATTAAGGGCCTGTTCACACTACAAAAGTTAATCCGGATTAACTCAGGTAAATGTGGTTTAAGTCACATTGCGTTCACAATAGTTTTAATTTAATCCAGATGAACTTGGTCCGAATTAAGTTAATCCGGATTAAACTGTAGTGTGAACGCAAAATGTGGATTAAATATGATGTCATAATTAGTAACGTTACTTTTGGTCTATTGATTTCTACGTTGCAATTTTAATCCGGATTAAGTTAAGCCACAGCTCCAACGCTAGTGTGAACGCAACAGGTTACCTGTATGCTGGCTTAAGTTAAGCCTAGTGTGAACAGGGCCTAAGTAGAAGCCAAATAACGGGTTTGCGTTACCCATTTGGTGGATATCTTCGAACCATTTCTACGGGTCTTTGTGGACGACAGAGAAAACCGAAAGGACCAGTCTAACAACACGGCAACACCACGAACAACCCAAAAAATGAAAGTTCAACAATTAGGGCTTGGGAAGTGTAAACCTTTCTTGTTTTGTTAAGATGAAGAAAAAACTTTATTCAGGGTTGCCGTAGTAAAGAATATTTTGGAAAGAATATGAACATCATTTGTCCTTCGATTCAATATTTTTCCTTTTTTCTAATCCTTAATGCTTTCAATGATGCTTTTTATTTCTTTACAGGTAGAAAACAGGTTAATCCCAAAGGCCAATGACATAGCAGATCTCAGATATCTATCCTCATAAAGGATGTCCTCAGCTTAAAACCCAAGTACACGGAGAAATGAGTTTGTGATTGTTAAAAATGTCAGAACTATGAAATATTAAATCTGAAGAAAGATACATGTATCGTTTTTGTTTTATGTTCGTCGAGAACGAAAACTGATGGCAAAAAATAGCTCACGGCAGCCATGTTCTGATTTTACAATGGGCTGGATTTGTTAGCACATCAATTTTATACTGATCGATGGCGAGGTATTAAATTTGTGTAAACAACGAGTAGGTTTATGGAAATATGGAAATTTTATAATATGTAAATCCTATTGACGTTTTCAGGACCCCACTCTAGAATGGTAACTATCAATATTATCATTAAGGATGACGTTTTCCATTGACCGGCCGTCTTTAGCAATGTCAATGGCTGACAGAATGAAACTATAAAAGAAATATATATCATATTTTTATTTTAAATATTTACTTGCAGTTTTCATTGAATTCTATTTACATAGCATACAATTTCACATAAAAATAATATCACAGATCGCTTCTCTCAACATGGCAGGAAAAGTTTAGCTACATGCAAATTTCATGCAAAGTTGCTTTGGCAAACAATTCGTTTCATGGTTCAACATCATTTGTATTGAAACAACATTTCCATTGCCGCCTCGTGTTCTCGTGCTTTAAGGCGAAGTGCTGCAATGCTTCCTGTTCGTTTTGGTTCCGGCAATACCGGTGGACATCCTGTATAAAACGGAAATGGTGTCAATCCGTAAAACGGAAATGTCGGGAAAACAGGCATGGCGGATGTTGACAGATTAAGTGGAGTTTCTTGTTCATCGTCACTATTGCTGTCTCTTTTTCTTTTCACCTGAAAAACAAATGAAATTTTTTAAACATACGAAATTAATTTTAAATAAGTTATCGTGTTAGATTTTGTATGGTTATTGATAAGTCGATGATTAATGAATCCCCATTGTGTAGCGGATCCAGATTTTCTAAAAATGGTGGATATGATACACTTAACAATGAAAATGCGGTGCCCTGGCAAAAAATGCCGAAAATTCGTGTTAATGAAGAAAGGGAAAATAGTGTTTTTTCTCCTATAGGTACATATTCTTGGGGCACTTGTTAACGTTTTGTCAAACCAGTCTCCAGTTTCATAAAACGTTTCAAACTAAGCTTACCTTACTCAAAAACTGACCAATCAAATGGTCCCATTTTCCCAGTTTTTTAGGTCTTTGTCAGACTTCGACTTCATAAAACATCATAGTTGAGAAAGTTTTCAGTTAAAGATTTCCATTTAAAATTAGAAAAAAAACCATGGTTTCAGGAAAGACTGAAGCCTGTTCTTGATTAATCATACAATAGAATAACAAAAGCATACAAAGCAACAATACCTGTACCGGATCCAAGCGAAGTGACAGATCTTCTTGTCTGGGAATGCTTGATTTCGGCGCTGGAACAAAATCAGTTTCTTGGAGTTCTTGTAAGCCACCAAAATTTCCAAGTTTTTCATATTTCCTCCATTTTGCTCTTCTGTTTTGGAACCAGATCTGTTAAAAAAATAAAAATATTTTACATATCTTTTACAACTGTTTTACAAACATCGTGAATTCGAAGTAGAGAATAGTGTTGCGCGTGGTAAACCTCCGTCTGCTGGATTAGGCTTCCTATATCGATTTGTTTGGATACGAATACTTCTGTATTTACATCTAGGCGTTTTTATGCTTTTGATCTTATGCTGCTGATGACAGGTAACTCCTTGAAACTCGTATACAGCATAGCGAAATTCACAAGAGGTAACGCTAGGTGCGCCACTGGACAGATGGAATAATTTATAAACAGTTCTACTGGTACCGGAAGTACTGGAAAGTTTTTCAAGCTACAAAAAACCAGTCATTGTGTACTTTACCTGCACAGTGCTGCACCTAGCGTTAGTTGATTTAGACAAAACATTGGTTAATATAAATAACAGCAAAACATTCACCTAAATACTCGTTGCAAGGGAATAAAAATTCTCTCGAAGAAAATCAAAACATGGAATTTCATACCCAATTTTAGTTTTAAATTATTTTTCTGATATTGCAAAAATAGCAGAAGTCATACTTGTACTCGTGCTTCCGGTAAACCGGTCTTTTGGGAAAGCTCTTCTCTGGTGTTGACATCCGGGTAGTGAGTTACTCGAAACACATCTTCTAATGTCTGAAGCTGGTCTGCATTAAACGTGGTCCTTATACGTCTTTTCTTGTAATGGTCACTTGTTGCTGAAAATTATTCAGTACACAACAGGTAATAAATTGAAAAATAATACGGAATAAATTAAAATAAGAAAAACTGGCAATAGTTAAAACAATTTCCCGTTCATGTGTCTTTACACTTTATTCTACAAAACCAAAAAAAAAAAAAAAAAAAAACACAAGCCAGGAATAGCATTTTGAGAGAAGAATCTTAAGCTGTGTTTATTTTCATGGGAATCGAACTGTAGTCTGTGGAGCTGTGGACATTTTTTAAATAGTTCGTTTAACATAAACATATAAACCACCTGAACACAGGGTAAGTTTTGGCGTTTATTGTCAAATTTTTATTTTGACTTTTACTTCTGATGTTTTGGCAACTTTGATAGTTTTGATTTCAATGTTAATGTTTATGGCAATGGTGTCCAATCATGAGGTTCTCTGTTCATGTACATGTATTTTGCTATACTTTCTAGTTTTCGAACTCCTCTGGTTTTAATCATCAAACCTTCCACAATTTCCTTTTTAGGGATTCTTTTACAAATAACTAAGAGGTTATAGATTCTTTATTGCTTTTGAAACTGAAAAGAACCTATAAGTACATGTACATAAGAACGTAAAACAGGGTCGTTTTTGCCAAATTGCATATACACTGTTTTCGTCAAACAGCGGCTTCTAGCGAACAACCATTTAATGAGTGCGATCCACCTTAAGCAGTTTTCAAGTTCATAAAAAGGGCAATTTTATTATTAGTTTACCATTTTGAATGTTGTCTTCACATGACTGGTCGCTGTCGTCTGCCGGTGAATTATTTTGACATCTTTCCTTTCTAATTTCTGTCCAACATCCATCATCATCGCTGCTCTCGTGATCATTCCCGGAAGTCACAGAAACTGGAGACAGTGCAGAGGCTGAAATAAAATAAGGAGAATTATTAAGATATCAAAATTAAGGTGATCAAGTCAAGATGATATCCGTAACAGATATTGTAAATATTGTGACGCAAAAATTAGTGGGGGTAAAAGTTATTATCGTCCTACACAGCAAATTAATGCTGATTGCTCTCAGTCGGACGGATCAATTAGTTTTCACATATTTTATAGAGAAAAGTTCTTTTCTGCATGTCTTATATAGAACAAACTTAACTTTGATTATTATGCCTTCGGGGCTTATATGAGGGCTGATATGGATTTTACATTGTAAAGGGCTGATGTGGATTTTACGTTGTACATGCATATCAGCCCTGAGGTCACTGTGACGTCACTTTTATTTTAATTTTCGGCTGTACTGCCAAGCTATTAATGTAATCAGTTTCTACTAATAAAATGCATTTATTTCTTTGAAAAATTCATTTTTTTCTTTTTCTTACATAATTAAAATAATTACGACAAAATATGTGATAAATAGATCATTATAATACATGTCAGTTTCCAGATCAATCCTTGTATCATCCCTCGGAGTCGATATGGGAGTCTCGGGATGATAACTGTAAGGATATGGAAAGTGACATGTAATAATCTATAAGCATTGTCCACTTCTATTTAGATTGGCCAGGAGTATGTCTTCAAAGTGGTGCAAAAAGTAAGATACACAACAATATATTTTACTATGGGTGCATGTTGAAAGCCGACTTTCACAATATATATGATCTTTATTTTCACGATTGATTTTCACTTAATACATTTCAGAACAAATATTAAATTTGGAAAAAACCAAATTTTCATTAAAGCTCTGGCATCACAACCAATCCTTTACATTCCAAAACAAAAAGGCCAAAACACAGCAGATGTCATAAAGATTATAAGTGGACAGCCACAACATAGGTTCGGCTGGTGGAAGCCTCGTTTTGATTTATAGGACTATAATAGTACCTCTTATCGTTCATATAGCCTGATGTTTCTTTCAAAGAAAATTCGTTTAATATCTTCATAATTTACACACTTTTATTCTTTAATTGGTTCAGTAAACGATCGTCTGCGAATCGCTATAATGGCCGTTTCAAGTGTTACTCTGAACACGTTGCTTAGGTCGTTTGAAGGACTTTTTTCATTAGGGTCTTTGATCATTTAAACATTATAAAACTAAAACTTCATTTATTGTGATTAGGTCTGATAAGGTAAAATATTATGTCCAATATGAATGAACTAATATACCTTTTAAAAAGATATAGAGGCTAAAGGTGCAAGGTTCAAAACCATTTCCATACAGGTGTGAATTTGTGATATTAGCCATTTTGGTCACGACAGTTTGTTTACTGAAGATTACTCAAATTTGGATAGTACTGTTCTAGCTACGGACCTCAATATCGGTTTAAATAGGACATTTTTTATTAGTTCTTCGGACCCACTGAGCTCGCTCCTAAAATTGTGGAATGAAAAGGGCTATTGCTTTTTCCCCCTGTATTTGGATCACTCGTATAACCAAATTCTTATTTTTTCAAAATACCGTTTGGTTTTTTATCGTTCAGTTCGAAAAATATGGACAAAAACGACAAAAAAAAAAATGATTCAATTGAATTAGTAATTGACTGCGTCGTGTAGTTTATGTCCAATAGTAAAAAAGACATAGAAAGTGTACTTTCTGTTCTTTACATAATATGATTGTCACGTTTACTTGAATTCAAGGTATCCATGTACCATGCACAGGCGGGAGAAGATATCCTCTAACGTTTAGTCATATATTCATGTAAAAAATCGCGTCCCGCGCCTGTGGTACCATGAAGTATGTCGTGAAAGAAAGTACGTCAGACTTGTGTTGTGAATTTTGTCTTCTATATAAATGGAAGAATATGATCTAATTGCAATGTGATTGGTTGACAAATACGTAACCTGGTGTAAATATTAATATCTAAACAAACAAATCAAACCAACTATCAGAGTAAACAGCTGACATTATCGCGTTTTGATTCGTGATTAGTTTACATAGAGACATGCCAAAAGTTTGGACATTTGAGCTTTTGCTGCTATGGAACTCTTGAATTATTTGTACAGCTTGAAAGAAGGCAGAGGTTTACTGTTACCGAGACCATCAAAAATTTTAAAAAAAAGACTTGATATTTGTAAATATATTGCTTTTTTATTACTGACTGCAAAAGAACTCAAATCATCATATGAAATATCTACTAGCAATGCAAAGATCAAATCTCCATTTTTCTCAGTTGTCACGTTAGTAAAACGTGATTTTTAAAGATATTATATTGCACGTTTAAGATCAAATTTTAAAAGAATGATTACATAATAGTTGGGTCATATAATAACATATTATTACATGTAGACTATAAAACAATTACACCATATATATATTATTCATAAATCAAAACGAAGAATTGTTCCCTGTAAAACTGATCAATGCTGTATATATGTAAACCCCACTGAAAAGTTTACCTTATGTCTAACACACTTTTCACCAAGAGGCGAATCCTGACTTTTGGGAAAAAATGGAGAGGTCATTTGCCAACAGATACTCGTACATAAGTGGATCTGACTTTTGAGGGGGGACCTGCCAAAAATAAATACTCGCCTGCATGCAAAACAAGTGCTAAAATCATTTTTGCATTTTCAGTTGGGGCGGGTCCCCTTGGCCCCCTCTTGACCCGCCTCTGTTAAAAGTGAATTCGTGTGACTGCAGACGATTCCGTTTTATTTGCATTAATTCATTAGAGTAAAGTAATGGTTTTTTTCCGGCGATTTAGAGCTTTTCATTAGGAGTGGTATTCCACCTTTACTGAAGGCCTTGTGGAGATCTCTAGATTTGTACATCCTTCTGTTTGTCTCGTGGTTGAAGTACAGTTTCTCTGACATTTACCCTATTTCTTTTCATTTAAGTCATAAGATGTTTTATAATTACAATCAAATCGCCCTATTGACCAAAACAAATGCAGAGCAAGGCTGAGTTGAGCTGTTAGCTCTTAGGTTAGCTACAGCAAGCCATCTCGACAGATAAAAAATTTAAGGATAAAATTTTTGCTGATCATTGTGGGTCAAGTGACAGGAAATGTAGAGTCGTAATTTTACGTAAAATTATTTCAAGAGTTATTTAAATGTGGAAAATTACATCATGGAGTGAAATATGGGTAATTCTAGTATTAACTCTTCTCTGAAGATTATGAGAGGTAAACCCTTCAAAGTTTTATCATTGCTATAAATTGTAACTTCTAGCTGTGTATTTCACACTTTAGAAATAAGAATGGGTATAAATGATATTTGTCATTGTGTTGCATCAGTTGGAGGCCAGTTATGAGGCCACTTGCCCAGGCTAAATTTAGTGCCCTAACCATACAGTCCCAATTTGGCAAATCCGGCCTGATTCCCAGTCCATTTAGTGTTTGATATCTTGTCATCGTCCTTAATTTGCTGTCGACCATTAAACAACAATCGATCAATCAATCAACTCTTCTGGTATCTTGTAGGTCGGTGACAATTTTTACGGCTGTCTGAACGACATTCATTGTTGTCATAAGTAAAGATTACGTTACTTAATTGAATAATTATTAATATGTATTTTCTTGATAGTAAATAAGTACGGAAGGCTTGAAAATTTTATCATGAATTTCTACTGAGCAGATTTGTAGGAATTGATAATAATATAAAAAAGGGTTGGGATACAGACCGAAATTTTGTAATTTCATTCATCAAGCATTTGAGTGCCCAGAATAATATTAATGTAACTCCCAAGTTCAGATCGTAAATAATATGCTGAGTTCACACGGACTTGTAATGCGCATCGAAACCGTTTCGAAAACGTTTCGAAAACGGTTGTCGTGTCCACACGTCAACAATTAGCAATGCGCATCGAAAACGTTTCAGCCAACACGCATTATCGAAAACGCATTCAACATACGTTTTCACTAATGCGCATCAAATAAAACACATTGGAAGAAACGTGTGGACACAAATATGTTTCGAAAACGTTTCAGTTCGATTCGCATTCGATAATGCGCATCGAAAACGTATTGCGTGTGAACTCAGTATAAGAGTTGTGCATTTAATTTCATGCATTTAATTCAGAAATTAATTCATTTTTGATATAATTACATTACTCTCAGGTTTAAGTTAATTATACGCTTTAATGTTACAAAAATGAACATTCGACGACAGATTTGTTACTACAGATTTAAAATATATCATCAGTTCCCAATTTTGTAAAAATGAATGATAATATTTAAAAGAAAGAAGACAAGTCTCTTGCAAATATTTACCGCTTTCAATATAAGGTCTAGTTCTGACAGTCTAAGAGTAGACTTAACAGTTTCTTTTTAAATTTTGTTTCTGTTATTTTGCTTGTATTTGTATGTCCTTGTTTGCCTTCAAATCATAGGAATATAAATGACCACAGAACTAATACAAAATACTTACTTAAATATCACATATTAATGATATATATTTGAAAATATGACAGCCGATTAAGTGACCAAAGATCAGAAAAGACAACAATATATATTGAACAATTTTCCCTAGTTGGTTAAGCACGGGGTGTTTGATTCCATATTATAAAATTATCCCATTTTATTAAATTTTTATTTACATCATCTTTCTATGCTGAAGAATAAATGCATATAATAAATTGCTCCTGATTTTGAAATAAACAAAATACTGAGCAAAATATACGGTCCATCGCATTCAATGAAAATTATTATTTTTATAAAATGATAACTATCTAGATATGTTATTTGCTGAGAACATTTTATTCTATCTTAATAAATGTCAAAATTTTGTAGAAAATCTGAATTAAATTTCACTGAATAACATCTTACGAACTTCGAAGTAGAGAAAAAACGGCATCACTAGTTATTCATTTAAACCAAACCATCATACCATCGCTAATATTTTTTCATTTTATAATAATCCCCAGATTCCATTTTGACAGAATTTTTTCATTTATTTTAATATAAATTGTTTCTATTCGTTCTTGACTAAAAATTTATATACTAGTAATTAAATATAGAACTTTAATGGAAAAATGTATTGACTTAATTATGATTTTTAAATTCAACAGCAAAATGTCGGCCACAATTCAAAATGGCCAACATCTTTTTAAAAATTTCTGTATATGGACTTACCATTTTCATTATCTGTGCCTTTCTTGTCATCATCTGGACATCTGTTCAATATAGAATCAATGGAGTGTTTTGTTACAAACTTTTTGCACATGTCTGGCACGGTTTTTGTCATGTTGGATTGTTCTTCCGTTTGCACTTTCAACATTTCACAATTTCAAGATGATTTGATTCAATTTTAAAGTTTAAAATGAATATTTTTCTTTGATTTATTAGAACCAAGATCAAACTGCGTTGGCACAAAGACCTACTAATCCATTAGTAGCATTTTCAGAAGAATTTTCTCAATAAATATTACTGTTGTTTGCACAGTTTTGTGATAAAAGTCATAAATTTTCAATTTTACAGTTACACTTTCTCTGAGCTGCTCTCGGAGTGGCTAAAATTTGAAATGTTTGTTTATACAAATCGTTGGATATCATTGGTTATATTCTCACATCAAAAGCTTATTTAAAAAGGTTAAACTTTTCTAAATACAAAGTTAACAAATATAATACTCTGATTTCAAAAATTTTACTTTGTGATTAAACGTTTTGAACTTCAAATGAAAAATTAATAAAATTAAAAGGTCTTTTTTTAATATTCTATAAATTGTTTTGTTTCAACCAGCAA
>JARWCS010000048.1:619964-642169 GCA_034783895.1 Geukensia demissa
AAAAAAAAAAAAAAAAAAAAATAAAAAACACTTTACATGACATATAACATTTGACTCATCTATGTATTTTTTAATCCAACATTGATATTTTTAAAATAAAACAAGTTTATGTGTTCCGAATTAACTATAGGTTGTATATTGGTTCTACAAATCAATCGTTCTTGCGATTGTCACTTTTGATTTAGTGCTTTTGGTCAATGATTTAAAACATGTGGTTGAAAGAGGTCGAGTGAATTGGGGACCAATACCAATACAAGTTTGTTCAAAAGTGATTTGGAAAATTTTGGAGTATTTTGTACATACTTTCGTACATATTGGCAAAAAATACCTGTGTATCCCCTAATCTTTACAAAAGGTAGGATCGGTAGGTTGGGAAAACTTTGTATTTTATTCAGTCTTCTTACTGGTTTGTTTAAGAGGCACATTCAGAGTTAAATAGTGCTTGCCAAAAATGGAAAAATAAGTTAAGCGTATATACCAAAATCTTGAGTGGGTAGCGTTGGTAACTAGTAGACCTTCTTGGATTCCCCGGTAGTTATGAGTAATTCGTACTTGGTTCTCCGGGAGTTTGGACTATTTCATACATACTGTACGTATCGGATTCTCCAGAAGTTTGGAGTATTTTGTACATGCTGTGCGTATCGGGTTTTCCAGAAGTTTGTAATATTTCGTACATATTGTATCCGATTTCCCGGAAGTAATTACGTATTTTATAACCTAAGGTTAACATTCCATTGGAGGATTCAAAAACCTAATGTGTTTTTTAGTTAGGAGTGGGACAACTTAAAGGTGAAATCAGACAGGTAACAGGTGTTAAAACAGTTGAAAACTAAAAAGAAATCATAGAAATATTATATAAAACAAATACAATGCATTAATAATTCAATATTACCGATAACCTATCATCTATTTTTAACAGTTAAACATTATAACAATTTGTATTCTGTGTTTACCGAAATAAATTAGTACCAAATTACCCGCTATAATTGAAAGATTGAGTAATTTCTTACTTTAACTAAAGTCCTTTTTGAACAATTGATGAAAGGAAATAGATCTATTAAACATAAATTGAGAAATTTAATAATTGCGTGTTTAATTCCTTCATACAAAATTACTTAATTTGAACTTAAAGTTAACGCAATGAAAAAATCGACGGCAGTTACATTCGGATAAGCATTTTGATAAGAATACCATACTTATACTAATGACTGCACGTTGAACCATCCAACAGATAATGTTTGTGTCGTATGCTCAAAATATTAACATGTGACAACCTCCTTTGAAAATTTAACATCGTTCATTTCTAGCATATTTCCTCAATACAAGATTCAAAAAGTTCAGATGACTAAATTCATATGAAAATGTGACGCATCAATTTTATTTTCATGCATGGATAGAGTAATCAGGTCTACCCATTTATTAGAACATGTTTTCGCGCGTATATTGTCGTCGAGAAAAACTTCACACTTGACCATCGCGACAAATATTGTTGTCGTTTCATTGATACAACTTATTTGCTTCCCTTATATAGCGCCATGTTAAAGTTTTTTTTCCAATGAAATTGACTATGAGATGATCGAGGACAGTTTGTCTAATTTTTATGAAATGATTTAGTTTTCTTTATTTTCTGTTTGTCCATTAAAATTATAGAAAGTCGGCATGAATCTAATCCAGTTACGTCTCGAATTCATTTTTACGCCCAATTTTGACAATTTTTATGACCGTATGAAGAGTATGGAGTAGTAAAACATGAGGTGTTTTGTCAAACAAAGCTAATTACTAACTAGTTACTAAACGTATATTCCTGGCTTGTGGGTGTGTAATATCTAAAGAAAGACCTCGTAACATACGATAAAGTGTTGGTTTAAAGAATATTTTTAGCCTTGCATATGGGGAAATTGAGAGATTGTTTACTTAGGATATTTAAAATATTTGAATTGTATTGGTTTTTTGTTGCGACCTTGGAAACCTTCCTTTGTTGACAAAATCGCATTTACATTAACATGGCAATACCCGAAGATAGATTATACTGTCAATACTGTAACGTTTCGCTGGTAATTTATGTTCAATCGAGTGATATAGAATGTTATTTAAAAGGAACCTTCTTAAATCCTCTGAAATGTTAAATTAATTGATTTTTATTAATTTTATCAACAACCCGCGATTGAATTGAAAACATATCAAAGAACTTAAATTTGCATCTGTAAAACTCCTGACAGATTTAGATGTAGTACACATGTAATACTAATCAGAAATCTAATTTTGGAAGAAACGTGTGAACTTCTTATTTCAGCGAAAATATGTCCCATACTCATTATATTGAAAATATTGTTTCTAAAAAGTTCTTTTCAGCTGTTGTGTATTATAAGGTGAATACGCATTTAAACCAAACAATCAACCAAACAAGCAAAACAGCTAATAAATGTGTAGAAGAATAATAAAGACTTTAGTGATGGAAGTGAAGAAAGATTTTTTCAAAAAATAAACACAGAAGCACCAGAATTATGGTCCTTCTCTACCCCATCGGCGTCGTTTATTTTTGTCAGGAAAGGGGACTGGGATTTCTGGAAAAATAGCCCTAAAAGTTGTACATTGAAAAAAATCTAACCAAACATTCGGCCAATTGTAAAAAAAAATAATTTGGCTGACGAAATTTTCATTAGACAGAAAAAATGCCCACCACTTTTTAGTAAAAAAAAAACCAAAATGATTTGACCCGGGACAAAAATCCCAGTCCCATCTACCTTTCACCTTTTTGATAATCAAATGGTCGCTGCCTGACCACATTATATGTTGCGTTCTACAGTTTTCAAGACATGATGCAATCATATGTAAATTTCAGCATTTTTGCCATTTTTCAGAGTTTCAGTCTGAACATATAGGTGTAAAGTTCTGCAAACAAATAACCACAAAAGACAGTAATACAAAAACAAATAAGATAATTTTTAATTTAAACCTAAAATTATCAATTAGTAATTCCTAGTAATTCCATATTTAAAAGAATTGTGAAAGAGTTATGTTTATTTTTCAAGCTTTTATTAACTGAATTTAAATGTTACAAATTATATGATTTGTTTTAGATTTTGAATAATTTGTTTACTACTTAAATTGAAAATAGAACAGTCTATATAAACTTTACATTCCAAGCAGTTAAAATTGGCCTTTGGATATTTGTTTTAACCTATGTAAGGTGTTGATCTTGTCTTTCTTGCAAATAATCCATATTTTTCTTTTAAATAATGGAACACGGATTGCAGAAATATCCTTACGGATCTGTAGATTTATTTCGTATCAAGATAAATCAAATATATTTGAATATAACTTTTACTGCAATATTTCTAACATTTTCATCAAGAAAGTTTTATAACAGTAAAAGTACAAATTATGTATACATCCTGAGGTATTGAAAAAAACATCCCATTTACCACTTCGTTTAAATACCAAAATTATCAAGATGAAAGATAAGTCTAAACAATAGAAATATATCAGGGGATCGGAAGGGTAACCTTGCATACCGGGCTTCAAAAAATTCAAACGCGTTATAATTTCCGTAAAATTGTTAAAGAAGGTATAGAGGCTTAATGCGACAACCGGTACATATAATTATTTTTTTTCTTCAGCGCACGCACATAAATAAAGCGCCAATAAGCATATTTATATCATCCAGGTAATAACACTAATAACACTGTCCTCCTACAAAAAGGCAAACTGATAATTTATATGCATTATTGCCCTGTACATAAGGAGTAAGTGGAGACGGAAATATCTAGACGCAGTTTTGCATTTATCTTCAGGATATAGACAAAACTTTTTCATATGGCTTTGTGCTTTAATTTGATTCAATTATGCGATAACATTTCAAATATGCATTTGATAATTGTACTACAATATTTGAATTTAAAATCTTGTAAAATCAATTTACTTAAAAATGCATGCGTTACTACCAGACTACATAAGAATTACGTAGTTACTTTAAGAAGAAATGCACTCTATTTGTTAAAAATGTAATACATAGCTTAAGGGAATTGTTCAGTGTTTCGAATCGCATCTTTCTTACCATTCAGTCGAAATGATTCAAAACATCCTACTATGAAATTTCATCCGTTTTTTGTTCATTTTTTAGAAATATCCCATTGGAGAAAATTTCAAGCGACACTGTCTGTCATGGCTTAATCAACCAATCAGCTGAATTTGGTAGGCTCATTTATGTAGAAAAAATTCGCAATCTGCAACATTTCTAATAGTGACATCAACTGTTGTATATTGTTTTATATAAATAATTATCACACTGAAAATTTATATATATTTTTTATTCATTAAGGCGAGGTATTAGTCCATTTCATTAATGAGCTAGCTGATACGTACGAATCTGTTACTAATTATATCCAGTTGCCAACGTGATTCAATCGAAATACAAATATAAAGTAAACCGGTAGAAATTGCTAGGTTTTTGCACCCGTAAATATTGAAGATCTGGGAAATCGCCCAGTAGTGTCAGATCACCTACTTTTCCTTAGTGGAGCGCAACGATGGTTCCCAGATTTTCAATATGCACTTGTTGAGAACCAATTATTCTTCGCTTAAAGAACAACTTTTTTCCTTAAACCATTTTTAAACCATAAGTCCCACAGACCTGGAATCTTTACCTAACAATAAAGATTTCCAATGATATATTGAAATATGTCAAGTTCAAGTTTAAAAAGTCAATTATTGTCATTATTACCTTCATGCCATGTTATTAACATTACTATTTATAAGAGATTTACCATTTTTAATATAAGTCATGATGTTTTTATTTAGCATCCAACATAAACTCTTTGGTTTTGAATTTTGTTGAAAACGATCATAGATACAGCAGATAAGATGGCCAGTGAAAAACAAATCCCTTACCAAGATCTTCATTAGTTGTGCTGTGTCCAACCGTTTATGCATAAGAGCCCATAAAGACCTTACCAAACACTATGAACAAGGGAAAGCCCTATATTTGTTATCTAAACAAACGACCTTAATTTTATGTAAAATTATATTGTCTATTAGTCATTTATTGTTATTTGTTCACCATTTTTCAATAGATTAGGTCGATAGTCGTGTTTTATGAATAGTTTCACATTTTGTATGTTGGATCCTTTTACAGGTTCCGTTATGGTATGGTATGGTTTATTATTGAAGGTCGTAATGGAATCTGTAGAAGTTTTAATTCGACTGTCATTTGGTGGATGACTGTTTCATTGACAATCATGCCACATCTCCTATTTTTGTAAAGGTAAATTTAAAAAGTAAAATTTTTACAATATTTACTATGGTTCTTTTATTTCCCGTGCAGAAGGTTAAGAAATACGGATTTCCTCTGATATGTTAATAGCCTAAAACATCTCAATGATGTAATCAAAAGATAAATTAAATTACATGTATAAACACAAGAGATCACAACCGCAGAACTGTGGCCAATATTCAATGATTATATAATAATTATGTTTTATTCACAACGGTTCAATTCTATGTAGTGAATTGATAAATCTTAATATTAAACTATAAACATGTTCATATATTATTTATCTATAATATTTGCAGGTGTCTGCCTTTGAAAATGTCGCGAATAAATTATCTATATATATCAAAGACACCCGTATTTTGATAAACAGTTTAACACGTTTTATCTGGATAGTATAAAGACATCGCTCTTTACCAATATATTGTGCCAAGGTATCACACTATTCAACAGTTTTTTGTTTTGTTTGGTTCAATGGGTTTGTCCTATCATTTGGAATATAAGTTCGTAGATTTACACAATATAAAATGGATCCCTTTTGCTCAGATATTAGGAAATAACAAATGTATAAAGTTGTAAGTAAATGTCAAGATAATAGCAACACATATCAATAAAAGCCGATGAAAATCTCCAAATCTATAGGACTGTACAAAGCCTTTAAAAAAAGGAATCTCAATTATTATTGTACTTGGACTTGACCTTTTTTGGATTCTTATGTCAGGCTATTTGTTTCCCGACCATTGTGGAAGCTGAGACCTGAAGTTTTGAAATACACTTTAGGTGTTGCTTATAGACCCTATCACACCATCAGAGAAAGTATTTCTATACTTTACAAAGTTCTTGTGAAAGGAGAATTAAAGTATATGCTTGAGAAGTACTTGACAAGGTCATCAAACGTTTGGTGCAGTGAGCAATGGATGATTTCATATACTATGACACTTGTAAGTATATTCTGTGACTAAAAGGGTTTGATTCCCTTTAAAGAACGCAAAATTCTCGGCTATTTCAAAAACTATTCTTTGTTGGTTTAAATCTCCTTGGAACGTAAGGTTTTTTTACCAAAGGATGGGTAAATCGTTTCATGAATTCAGGTTGATTTCTAGGGGTTTTTCCAGATTCCATAGATGTGGAGGTTTTCCTCAAATGTTATGAATGTAGTTTATTTCAAATTCTTATAAAGGCTTATTTACAAGGACAATACCAAAAAGCGCTTCGTTTACATTTTATATTAAAGCTTAATTTTTATAATTGGTACATTTATGTATTATGTTTTGCATTGTTTCGTCGTTTATTTTAATGTTGGGTGCATGGTTCCCTCCATTTTGTTCGAAATACTGTAACCCTGGTATAATATATAGTAAGGAGCTTGAAGAAATTCCATTCAAACATGACGTCATAGTGTCTAGAAAATAACTGTATTCCAAGTCAAATCCCATAAAAGTTAAATCTAGATTGAAAATGAAACATGGTGGCGCCGATTTTCTTTAACTAAGCATAAATAATTCAACATCTCTACAACTCTGGTAGGAAATTTTGAGCATCTGGACCTTCGTAGTCTACATCACGATTCGGATGGTTAATATTCAGGATGATTGTACCAGTTACTTGTCAACTGATAAACATGAATGAACAGAAAAATAACAAGTTTACTGGACAGGACAAAGAAGTACAATCTAATACCATCACCATATTTATTTTAAAAATATTGACTTGATTGATGCCATATAGTACATTAATTGGTTTTTATAATCTGAACCGTTTTCCACTTATCACTATTTGTCTGTGTGGTGGTAAATTGATAATCATGTGTATTCCTCATTCTCATTGGATCTGTATTTCATTACCAAACGATTTTTCCAATATGCATAATAAAGGTAGATAAGGAGTCTAACGGACTTGAATAAAATGAATATATTTCAAAATATGCTTAGGCCGTGTCTGTTTTTTTTATTTGTTTTGCGTCCGGTCAAATTTTTGAAACTTACCAGGCAGCCAGGACAAAAAACATAGAATAAAAATCACAGCTTTTGTATGCCACAAAGACTAACACCAATTCATTAAAATTGAAATTTATTTTTGCAATAAATCTTTTTCAACATACTTTATATTGATAAAAAATGCTAAATTTAAAATCTGCGATTCTTTTATATATGAAAAGCAATATAAAACTTCCCCAGATTGTTCAGCCATAATTTTCTGAAATATTTTTGTGTAGGTTTTTTCTTTCAGTAACAAAACCTACCAGCACGAGGACGCAAAACAAAGAAAAAACACAACTATGGCCTTAACACCCGATTCTTTTTCTCTACGAACGGTGCTCCCGCTCTTCAATTTTGCCGATGGTTTTCAATGTAGTTTCAGATAGCCAGCAAATATAATAACAGACCATTTCATTCCAAAACAAAATAGATTTGAACTTTCATTAAGAAAGTGTTCATTCTTTTTTGTTTGATAAACATAGTTCATTCTGTACCCAGGATTAATTTTGCGAAACGATGATCAATCTCAACACAACACATTTGATCAAACTGACGAAATCGTAACAATGTGTAGTCATATCAGTGAAATGATCAAGTTCATATTTCATTTAATACTTTAAACACTTGCATACATAAATAGTGCCGTAATACAACGATAACGACATATGCCTCAAAGCGGTCAGTAGTGTTACACCTTTCTATACCTGGCAGATCAAACAGGTCTAAATACTTTGTGAAGCACTGATATAATTAAGTTAATATCTTGTTTAAACGTATATCGGGGATGTCCAGGAGATTTTAACTTGTTGACTATATTCAACACTGATTAAGATAACATTTGACAAATTAGATCTGTGGATGGCTACCGGAAACGAATAACGGAATGACCGATGATAGTCAACGGAAACAAGAGGGTTATATTGTATACAGATAACAATCTTAATCTGACTTTTCATAACATATACGCTGTTGTGCGAATCATTCTTATTTGTGGTCGACAACTTATAAAAGTCCTAAAATGTATTCAGTTCCATTTATCCATGCTATAGTCTAGACGTGAACACGGTGAATAATCCTTATGTCAAAAAAATCATCGATTATTTATCTCTAAAAGCAAAAAACAATTGATTACTGACTTCAATCTATCGTTGGAGCACCGATAGAGAAATAATATCACAAAAGTAACGACGTTAAAACTATTTCAGATCTCATCATTTTTGTATTCAACCTTACAAGAGAACTTAAACATCAATTTTTTAACATCCAAATTTTACTTAAGCACGAACCATCTGACTTATTTCCTTCTATTAATTGTGTTCGATAAAAATCTCGCGAAATTGGACGGCGAAAAAATATATATCCCAAAAGCCATTTAAGACTAATATGTCTGAACAATTTATTTATAAAATGTCCAGTGTAGAACAACAATTTTACAAACTGAATAAAGAAACACGAATCAGAACGGGACATAAGACCAAAATTACTCAAAAAATCCGGTGATCAGCGTGTTACGTCTAAAATTGATTTATGTAGTAACACATTTTGCTATTTGCTAGCATTTTTACAACTGAAGTATATATACATCGATTACTGGATGTTAAAGATATTGTAGATTTGAATGTTCTAATTGCATATAATAAATTGTCCTTTTCCAGTTCAGTCAAATTAATTTTTACAAGTGCATCTTTAATTTCATGTCCTTTACTCAGACATTTTTCATAAATATCTCAAATATTCGCACCTGTATCATAGATGGTAAACAGGAAATGGTTAGAGTCATATGACATCAAGATCATTACCGGTATACTTTTGCTTTTTGTTCATTATAAGTTTATTTATTGCAACGAAATATTAGTAATTGAAACTTGCTTGATCTTGTCATGCTTGTATAATAAAGAACTTGTTGCTCAATGCAACAACAAAAAAATAAATAAAAAAAGGACTACAGTTCAGTTAAAGTTTCTGTATTAAGTTCATATATAAAAACCTTATTTCAAAGCTTGCCTTATGTTTCTAGTGATGCCAAATGTATTAATATTTGTGTAATGATGCGGTCAGTTTAGTAATATTTTTACCAACAAAACAAGCTTTATTGTCTTAACTACAATGCCGAACTTGTACCCCTCGTGGATAAGTTTTTTTAATGGAACGCCAGCACGGTGAGATTCAAGGGATCATTTTTATATTTGTAAGCTTCATATGTAATGTTTCCATAAAATGTAGGATGTGATATCCCTTGTGGTCTTATTTTTGTATCAAATTTTTGTAACGGTTATAAAATTTTGTAAAAGTCTTGAGAAGCTTGTGATATATGTATCCCTGCTGCAAAAGTTTACCAGTAAGATGTAAATTGCGATAATTAAAGTCAGAAACTTTGGGGCAAACACGGGCAAATCGAACTAGTTGTGAAATGTAAACCCCATACGAAGGAGCTAAAGACACGTCCCCATCAAGAAACGGAAATTTAAATAGGAAAATAATAATAGTCCTTTTATTTATAAATTTCAGTGTATAAACAACCATTTTCAATTTTTAAATCTAAAAAGGAGCTGCGATCATTACTGAAATTTGATTTATTCAAGGCGAATTCTTTAGGATAAATTTCTTTTGTAAATTTTTGAAACTCTGAACTATTTAAAGCTAAAACATCATCTAAATACCTTAAGGTTCTTTAAACTTGTATTTGTTCAGATTGTTGAAAGAGCTTTTCAACAAGCGATCGTCATTCCAATGGGCACCAAATGACTCATATCCTAGCTTATTATCATTTTTTATTCATTTGAGGCAGATTTTATTTAGGAGCTATCACAGAAAAAAAAGAAAGACAGCAAGCCCAAGCCTTTGGTTTCAACTTTCGTTTGCCCCCGAATAATGCTCAATTCATTGATTATCTTAATTTCATCTACCCAAATGTGCTTGAAATTAAAGACACAACATACACTCCCAAGTCTACCTCATACATTGATCTTCATATTGAATTAGACAATAGAGTATGATCATGCAGAACTATATAACAACATTGATGACTTGAGATTTCCAGTAGCCTACTTCCCGTTCATTGGCAGTAAGATTCTAGCTACCCCCGGCGTATGGCGTATGCATCTAACAGCTCATGATTTTTTAAGAGCACGTGTCCAATGCTGTACAGCGATAAACAGAGATAAGTTTTTGATAAAGAAACAGGGATATGTTGATCCACGTTTGAAGTTATCACTCAAGAAATTTTATGGTCGGCATCACAATCTTGTCAGCCGGTGCGTATTATCCGTTTCACAGATGAAGAGGGATTTTTCCTGTGAAGCTGCGGAGTAACCTAAAAAAAGCAGGTTGTTCACCTTCACCTGGAGGCTGTAATCCCTTTAAGCCTTCCCTTTTACCCTGCAAAAAATAATATTAGATTTGAAAATGGACAATGCAACTCATTAAAAAGGAATAACAGCTTACACATTCAGACCACTTGGGTTCACCCCCGCATTGTTCGTGTTTTTGTTTTATATGTACAAAAAGGAATTCGAAGATACAAAAGGGGCATATGTCATGTTCCGTTCATGTTCTCCAAATGCCGGTGTCTGTCGACTTATCCCCTTTTGTCTGGCTTTCGGTTTTCTTTCGCTTCCTCTTTATTCTTCAAATCAAAAGCTATAAAAAGTCAAAATCAATTTCATTTCATTTTGTTGGTCATAGTCTTGTCTGTCTCCTGACATAATGGTCTCTGCTTTTTTGGTTTCCCTGAATTCCTTGTTATTCCTTTACAAAGCAATCTATATTTGAAGAGTTCCCCGATTGTTTTTCTTATTAAATATTTATCATAAACTCTGAAAGATATAAACCCTGTCTTTCTGACATACATTCCATATTCTTTCTTTAATATGTAGCGTGATTTAAAAACAAGGGCATAACTGGTGTAGTTATTTGGCTAGCGATGGCATGCTAGTATCACCAAATTTCTGCTTGTATAACACAAAAGGGTGCACTTTACTTATTCCGGCTTTTCATCGACAGACAGCCATAAAAATCAAACCAACATATATACAAAAACTATGTTTTTCGGTGATGGCAATATATTTACCTTGGATATGAAGAAGTCTTGAGACTGATCCGGAGAGTGATCTTCCTATTTTTTTAAAGTAAATAAAAAAGCGCATTACACGAAGTGAAATTTTGCTTTTAAATATTTTCATAATAGTATGTAACATTTGGGTCGTTTTTTCTGGCATATATTCCATTTTCTTTCTTTTAAATGTTAATAATTTCCATCTTCTTTAATAGGAAGACGTATATACATTATTTCGCTGAAGTCTGTACGATGGTGACCTCGAGATTTTTAACGACGCACTGCTATCTATTCCATATCCATGATATCTGTTAGTTATCCAGGGGATAATTTATAGACACATAATTACTGACGATAGTCTGTGATATGTTTTGTACTTACAATCACGTTTCCATAAAGTAACCCTTACTTTTGCAAATAACAAATTAAGATAATAAAACAAACAAAATATGCTGGCAACTACATGTGTAAGTATCTTTCCCCTTTATCGAGTATCACTCGAGTATTCTTATAGCCACTTGTACCCAAGTATTATTTGAACAACCGATATAACTTTTTTTAATAACAAATGCATCGTTAAGACGCATAATCTATGGAATGTGTAGTTTTATTTAGAGCTGCTCAGAGAAGCAATTACTATCCAGAGTTAGTGGTTGTAAAAAGAGTGTTACAGTTCAAATATGATTATTTTATATGATATTGGTATTAAAACATATTATCTATTCAATGTAAGTTAATATCTGATCTTTTAGACTTGCGCTTTGATTGATTTACTACTGTATTATGAATATACCCAGAAAACTCGCCAAAATGATAATGACAAACATCAAATATTGAACTATCCCGCTACCAAAACCCAACTCCGAATGACGAATATGTTCCTTTCCGTCATAAAAAAATATTTATTAATTGTGTCTCGCTTTAAACTGTGATAATTTTATCTCTAAGCAATTTCCTTTAGCTTCCTTCAGTGAGAAAAAAATCAAAAGCTGGTTGATATACCATCTCCTATACTGTTCATGGGGTATCAGGATAAATTTGCTATTATTTTGAAATTAGTCGAGTAAAGTAACGAAATCCTTCTTAATATATAAGTAGAGAATATCTCCCTCGATTTTCTCTTCATATCGAGATGGACAGGGCTACTGTCCTCTGATCAAACTTTATGTCCCATCCATATCGAGGTGGACAGGAAATCAGCCCTAAATAGCCGTCTTAAACTATCTGGATGTCTTCCCATTTCGAGTCGGAAAGGGTAGTAGTCCTTTGTTCTCCCTGTGTGTCTTATCCATATCCAAATGGACACCTTAACAGCCATATTATCTCCCTCTGTGTGTTTTCCATATTTGGGCGGACAGGGTATTAGTCCTCTGATATCCCTGTAATTATTCTCCATATCGAGGTGGACAGTGTAACAACTCTCTGATCTCCTTGTGTATGCTCTCCATATCGAGGTGGACGGAAAAACAGTCATTTAAGCTCCCTGTTTATCTTCTCCATATCGAGGTGGACATGGTAACAGCCCTCTATACACCCTGCATGTCTTCCCATATCGAGGTGGAAAGGTAACAACCCTTTGTTGTCCCTGTGCGTTTTCTCCAGATCCAGGTGGACAGGTTAATAGCCGATTTTTCTCCCTTGGTGCGTTACCCATATCTGTAAAAATAGGAGATGTTGTATGATTTTCAACGAGACAACCATCCATCAAATTACAATCGAAATTAAACTTTTACAGGTCCCATTATGGCCTTCTAGGTGGACAGGTAACAATTCTCTGATCTCCCTGAACGATTCTACACATCGAGGCGGACAGCGTAAAACATCTCTTTGATCCCATGTGTGTGTGCTCTCGAGCATATTTCCCATTTAGAAAGGGTAACCGCCCACTGAACTCCCTTAATGTCTTCTCCATATCCAGGTGGACAGGTTAAAAGCCATATGATCCCCTGGGTGCGGTCGCCTATCTAGGTGGACAGGGTAACAATCCTCTGATCATCCTCTTCCTGTGTAATTCTCCACATCGAGGTGGACAGTGTAACAGCCCTTTGATCTCCCTGGATTTCCTTTCCATATCATGGTGGACAGGATAACAGTCCTCGGTGTGTCTTCTCCATAATAAGGTGGACAGGGTAACAACCCTCTGATTGATACCCCAGTGTGTCTTCCAATATCTAGATGTAAAGGCTAACATTCATCTGATATCTATATATGTCTTCACTATTGAAGGCCGTATTGGGACTTGTAGAAGTTTAATTTCGTGGACAAGCATGCCACATTTCCCATTTTATATTCTATTTATTGCGTTAGACAGGGTAATATTCCTCTATTTCCCCTGTGTGTCTTCCACATATCAAAGTTGACACGGTAACAGTCCTTTTCTCTCCGGGTGTGGACATATGTGGACAGGGTAACAGTCATCTATTCTCCTCGGGTGTCTTGTAAAAATGTAGTTTCGTAGACATCTAGCAAAGAATTCCGCTCAAAAATAGCCGTCTTGAACTTTCAGTGAGGTGCCAGTTTTTACTCGGTGTTGAAGGCATCACTCTGACTTTGAGATGATGAACTGCAATCCAAGCGTTTTTCCTTTGCTTTATTTGTATATATGATATTTTTGTGTGATGAATATTTACACCATATCCTTTCTTTCTATTTCTCCATATGTAGACAGGGTAACAGCCCTCTATTGTCCTCGGGTTATAAGTACTAATAGTGAAAGATGTAGGAGTTGTAAAATGTGTAATCTGGAATAAAAAATATGACTAAAGTCCTCTTTTCTGTTGTCTTGTCAAATTTCATTCTGTCAACAATGTATTACCCTTAAGGGTGTACAATAAGCCTTTGATGGAGTACAACCTTAAATATTTTGATTAATAGATTGGATTAAATTCAAATCTTAGTTATAAAATGCAGTTGGTCTCACGTGACTAACAGCACATACCTTATATCTGTACTATATAATTCACACTATTACAACAAAAGGTATAATTTTTCAAAGATAAAGGTAAGAGGTACTGTAGTGTTGGTGTTTGAACCGGGGTATGCCGTACCCGCTTATGTACAGTTCTTAAACTTACATATTTTCTCGTTGTTAATGCTTTTTCATATCGAACTAAATTGTTTTTGGTATCTACCGGAAATGGATCTGCTTGTTAAAATTGGGCAATGTAATTAGTCAAATTTGACCATTTTTGTAAACTCTTTTCCATATTGTGTTTGGGAAACATCTTTATATTCCGGATTTCAGTGCTTTGCTATCCAGATAGGAATAACTCGACACATAACGTTGTTCGACTGGGGCTAATCATATAAGTTGTTTTTTTATCTGAAACTTGCTTTGGAGACTTTGCTATGAAATAATTGTGACGATGTATATAATCTTATCTAAATTCTCTAAAGCTAGTAAATGAAATTGTTCTCTTTATGTTCGATAGATTTACGAAAATATCTGATCTTCAAGAGTTCTCTATGATTATTTTTTACTGTTCTTTTCTTTCAAACTTTACTTGTCTTTTGTTACAACTTGGCCAATCCACGTGAATTTGTGGGTCATAATGAAGAATCAGTAAACGTTCCATTATATCCAGGTGTCCTATTTATCAAGGTAAAAAGTGGAAATGTACAACCGTCTATATATTTTGTGCTTAATGAAGTTTGCACAACCGGTCTTCGGCTACTCTCAGTGATATAAATTTCCAAAGCATTCAGCATTTACACCAATTTATCTGTTTATTTTGGCATTAACATCGTGAGATTGATTTCTAAATGTTGTTCCAGTAGTGTTTTAGACAATAAAACTGTTATCACATGAGTATCTTCCTAGAGTTTTATTTCGGACTGGGATTGAATCCCTGGATTTGTAAATGGGCACTACGAATGGTGTGTCTTTTAAGAAGCGCCAACTGCTTACACTTATAGGCAACCGAAGTTCGATCCCGGTTTTTGTGGGGTCCGTATTGTTCATATTTGGGGTTTTCTTTACTTTTTTATTTGTCTTATTCTCGGATTTCCCATATCTCATGTATGTGTTATCCCCGCTTTGTTGATCCATAAACTGGGTTGTCTCTCGTTTCATCCTTACAAAATATGGTTTGAACATTACAGAGTAAGTGTATTGACAGTTCTGTTTAGCCGTATGATTCTAAACCTTTTGGCTGTGTATATTTCTCTAAAACACATGGAGTATGTAATAAACGTATTATCATATTCAACAATAGATCATTTGACATTGGGAACTCACATTTTTTTCTCTCGGACATTCCAAATCTTTAATAATAATGATGCATTCTCGACATTTATCCGGTCATGTGATTACATCTCTGAATAAGTTTATGATCGACTTACCGTAAACAATATTCTTACAGGAATTTCCTTTGTGTGTGTGTGTTTTTGTGAAAACTTACAATTTTGCATTTGCAAGTCTTCCATTTATTGGCTGTACCCAACCTGATGAAGTAGTCTGTAGTACAATCACTGGTATTTGCATTCTAGTATAATGACTTACTTTGATATGAGAAAATGACACCATTTATAGCTAATACACATAAAGATACTTTATATATGGACAAGACAAGATTATCTTCACATTTGATTCATTTGTTGTGCTGATGTAGATATGTTGTAGGAGAAAAACATAAAACTGCGAACAAACGACACTTCACGCTTTTCAAATTAAACATGTGTAAACGTTTATGAGACTTTGATTTATGTCAATGTCATTGGTATGTTTATGTTTTACAGAATGCTAACAGGTTATGTATAAATAGAAATCAAATAAAATACATGTTTTATTGAACATTCATATTGAAATCGACTGCATTTTTGTAATACTTAAGTTGATTTGTCCATGTCCCACTGTTGCTTCAAAAAAAGATAAATTACTTTTCATATTCAATACGGCAGTCTCTAGGTATGTCTAAACCTTCACTAGCGTCAGGTTAATTTCGTTTTTTTCTCTGTGTAACTTAAATGGGTTGAGGCACAAATCTATGACATTGGTAATAACTGCTCGTTAAATTAAATATATTCAGACCGTCTTAGGCCAAGGGACATAATCTGTAATACTTGCAGATTTTGGATCATTTATTTCAGCATGTACATTTCAGATTATACATTCTTATTATTCTATAGGTAAATAATACTTTGTAAATTCTAAAAACATAATATCTTTCAATTCTTCTGATTAAATTCCTGGCACCAGTTTTGAAAGGAAAGTAAATAAATTCCATTATTATGCAATAATTATCAGTAATAGAGATTTCAGCAATTCGAACTCTGGTTTCGCTAGTTTTCTTTTGAAAACGTTTATATTTGAAGAAAGGCGTCGACATATTTGCATTAACTATAAGTTTTTAATAAATTAATAATAACTCGCTGTAATTAATAATGACAAACATTTATGCAATCGGTGATTTTACAATTTCGAAATCCTTGAAATTCCTTTTCTTCTATTTGCTTGAACAGTGTCTCCCAAAAATAAACATTAATATTATTATAGCCATCACGTTTAAATATTGACACATAAGAGGGATGTATCATACCTACGAAATACGGCATATATCACACGATATAATATAGTCCCGCCTTTTTATCATTATACAAAGTAAAGATGAAAAGATAAACATTTTAAAATAGTTCAACCATTATACGTCACAGCGAAACAGGTAAGATCGCTTCGCATACGACAGTTTACCTGTGTTTGCCAAACCGCGTGGACGAGCTGAATATTCTCCAATAGCGATTTTTTCATCCAACCACAAACCGTGTTACATACAAATATTCCTAGAGTGATTTACTGTTGTGAAAGTGAAAAGAAATAACTTGGATTTACTAAATAAAGGATAATATTTCGATTACGTTTAAAGTTGATAAAAACATTATTAACAAAGGGATATATCACAATTTGGATTATAATATAAAATATTACAAATATAACTAATCTAAAAGTTATAAGTTATACAGACAATTATTTTTATACTTATCAGCGGAGTACTTTTGAAGCACATTAGATGTAATTTTTTGTGCGTTGAAAATTTTTTAGTTTCGCGATAATGTGAATATTATTTACCATTTGGATTTAATGACAGTTCAAATAATTGTGATGATTTCGTAAAGGAATTTACATGGGAATTTATTCAGAGTTACACTGATTATTATGTTAAATTTTGAATTCCAGAAACTGACTGTAATGTGGTTCAACATGGTGTATATATTTTTGTTACTTTTTCTATATACTGGATTAAGTTTTGCAAGTGGTAAGTATTTATATATATATATATATATATAATTCTTATACAAGCCGTCATCATGTCGTTGTCTATTTGAAAATAACTGAAAGTTTTTACACAATATTATGCACAATATTTTTTTTCTTATTTTCAATTTAACCAATATATTTTTCAATGTTTTTCAATGTTAATAGTTCTAAATACGATTTATATATCTTTAATAAGATTAAAAGAAACTGAAGGAAAATGACGTGACTAATACGACGAAATTTATTGTAAAAAGATATTTTGTTATTGTAAATTTAATGTGAACTTGTGGTAGGTAAAATATATCTGAAACATGATCTTTTAAAGGGTCTGCGAACAGTGTTGTCAGAAAAACTGAATTTCTTCTGCTTATGGCATAAACGGAATTTTAAAATGTGTTGCTAGCTGAAAGGAAGATTATCCCCGACATGACATTTTAAGGGAAAAATGCTTTCACAAAAACTATATTATGCATAGGTAAAAGAATATTACGTGATTAAAAGATATTAGCGACGTTTGATATTCTTCTCCTAGCTCATAGATATGTATCGGTGCAAACTACATTGCAGTTAGGTATGAAATTAGAACATCCATCACGATTAAGTGGAATTGAAGTGGATATTGTATAACAGTGATCTATAAATGTAAAACACGTCTCGAAGGCGACAGGATTGGGTTATAAAATATTAAAGTTAGTTGTATAGTTTAGATGAATATTGGAATTTCTTATTAGTAGTGTTAGGTGATTTTAATGCTAACATAGTATTTTGATCAATCCATTATTGACTATTGGAAATGTAATTAGATGTTACAACTCGTTTGATGTACATGGGATGAGGTTTATTAGGAAAGCGATAGTGTAGAGTAAAATTCAGAAATAGGTCGAAGGTAATTGACTGGTTATAGAATTGAACAAGTTTCAACCTTCTTTAGGTAACATAAGGATTAACTTTGTTAGTCCTACATCCGTCGCCGAGTTCAGGAGTTTTGTTGATAATCATAATCCAGTGCACATGCATTAAACACTTCAGTCCAAAAGATGTACTTAATAGATAAAAAACCCAAGTAAATACAAAACTGTTCCACGGGTGTTACTGGAGATTCTGCTTGCTGCGGGAGGGTAACAGTAGGAAGTTGTAATCCGGTGTTACTGTTGAATCGCTTTGAGAGTGTCTATGAAAAATAAACTGTTCAGAGAGTTTTACAGTAAAATGGATTAGAATAGAATCTGTTGTCCCTCTAACGCAGTAAGAGTTTTGTTTGAAATTATTATGTGAGAAAATTTCACGGCATTGTTCGTCAACTAAAGCATGCACGCGACATTTTTATAGATAAAAAAATAGAACAATTTGTCAATCTTTCACCTTAACTAATTAGACAACATTGTTCTACAAACATAAAAATGATTGATCAAGCAAAGATTCCTACATTAATGTGGTAATTACAATGTTAACGGTGTTAGGGAAATTACAAATAATCTTTTTTGTAAGATACATTATTTACTTTTTTACCACAAAGCTAGAATGCAAAAGCACCGCATTTTTGGCAGATAAGTAAAACATAAAATACCGAGTAATCCCTCAATGCAAATTTCCCTGTCGTTTTCTATCTGGGTTGCAATTTAGCAAATTCCCGTTGATTATTTGTTAGAGATTATTAGATAGCAGAGTTACATAAAGAAAGAACTGGTAATATATTGTAATCTTTATAAGCTAGAACTGGGTTAGTTTTATAGACGTCACAAAAAACAAAACTAAAATCTTTGGTGATTCGAAAAGTTAGAATTCTCCTCTTGTGGCACCCATTATGAGGTTATACGTCTTTTACATTAAATGATACAAATTATAATGTTAAACTGAAAACCGTTAGAAAATTAACAGTCATGTCCAGAACATGTAGTGGTATTTCCTCCCGAAGCAGCTGACATACAACATATCTAAAATCTAAAATTTTTCCCTCATTTATGGGTCGCGGTTCAAACCTGTTATGCTCATTATTTTCGTCACTTTTTAAAATTAAATATTATTATATTTTTGTAGAATTTCTTTCATCAAGCATAATACAACATAAAAATGCATACACTGTGTATCTCTGGTTGCAGGCAAGCTTCCAAATATTTTATTAATTTAACACAGAAATATTTTAATTCTCTTTACTTTTTGGAAATCCTCGCATTTTTAAATACGAATAGCATATGGTGAAAACTTTGGTTCGATTCTCATAGACTTTAGTGTAGTGAATACAATTATTCCACAAAAGCCTACAAATTTATAATGAACTTTAGACACACTTTTTAAGCATTTACATCTTGATATTAGAATTCATAGCACGAATTGATGGTTTCTTTGCCAAATCTGTTATATATTGAATTCAAAAATATTCATTCGACGTTTTGTTTACTATGTGTCAAAGCGTGAAGTTAGTACTTTTATGCTGAGCAAAATAGTTTGAAGTGGTTTCAAGTCATAATCAGGGTTTAAATGAAATTCTGATGTTTGATTAATGGTACATTGTACGAACGAGATAAAAAAGCATTATACGTGTAAAGCAAGACAGAGATTTGAATTTTTTAGTGGGGATACATATAACAGTGGAAGAAGACACCCACCTTTTGGAAATGCAGCCACTATCTATCTGTTAATTCTGAAAGATATCATTGATATTTAACAACGTATGATATATATTTAATACTTAAGGTACCAAAAAACATTGCGAAAGAACACCCACGGACATTACAAAATGTTAAATATTTTACTATGACATATAAACAATAGTAAACTGAAAGATCGTTATCTTGTTAGAGATAAAAGTTTATCGAGGATGTTGCACTTTGATGGAGTTTTGGTTGTCGGTTTTACACACAATATTGCCTACAAATTCTCAAATCAAACAAGGTAATTTGTAAAGAATCACGAACGCTTTTATCGTTTATCGTTTTAGCCCTCATTAATTGTCAAAACGGATTAGTTGCCAAATTATAACCATATGCTTAATACGTTGAGAAGTAATTAATATTGGAAGATAAGAAAATGAATAAAACACAGATTTTTCATCTGAAATAGCAAGAGTCGTCTGCCTAAATTAACCAGTAATGAAATTTATAGCGGATTCAGATCCTTAGCCTTTAGTTAACTGCTTCCGTTTCATTTTGAAGAAAAATTCTATTTTGATTCAACTATGGCCAGTGTACTTAGGTCACATGAAAGCAGACAAAGGACAAATACCTCGATGTATAATTTATATTTTTCATAAATTAGAGCCCACGATAAGAAAATTAATTTTGTTCATCCTAATTAGGTGTCTTTTTCATGTTCAAAATTTACAATTTTTGTGATATTTACTTGTATTTCTTACACAATTGTGACCAGAACAAGCCAAAAGCCAGATAAAACTACAAAAGTATAATACCTGGGTTCTTGTTTTTTCAGTTTTAATAAACATCATAAATTTCATCTAATAAATTTTCCGCACAACAAATTTCTGTCTTGTCTCGACGACTGTAAAACTAAATAGAAATTAACATTAACATGTGACAATTATATACATAGTTTGCACTTGTGCACCTGATCTTTTTGACTGGGTGGGGCTGTACTTAATCTTATCTTTTTAAATATCATGCAAGACATTTGCCATGGATCCGTGTCGACGCATATTGAAATGATTAAAGGGCTGGCAGTGGTATAACA
Source organism: Geukensia demissa (assembly GCA_034783895.1). Lineage (NCBI taxonomy): Eukaryota > Metazoa > Mollusca > Bivalvia > Mytilida > Mytilidae > Geukensia > Geukensia demissa. Next base: position 641,204 of record JARWCS010000048.1, read on the forward strand.
CAGGTAGTGTTTCACCTGTAGTTTTGAAAGGTTAAAATTCAACCGCATGCTTAAATTGATATGATTTTTAAAATCTTTTCGTAGATGTCGAAGGACTTTCTTTTCAATAAGTTGCGTTTATTGTAGCGATTGTTTTCTTAGCTTATTTGCACAGTTAACGATCGCGAGTTTAAATTATCGTAAACGTGCATATTGGTCACCTTTGCACCAGGCTATAGTTCTTAAGTTTACCCGTTTTCAGTAGGAATGGAATTTAAAATATTTCTTTCTATGAAGGCATTTTGGAAAGTATTTTCGGTGCTTAAAAGCAGATTTCAATTGTTATCAATTACAGAAGTGTTTATTATGGTAACGGTGATCAGATATGCTATATTATGCTAAGAAGGATCTTTCCGAATTTCTGACACACAGGCGAAAACAAATTTGCTCGTCTGATTGCCCATTATTTGGCAACACAGTGTCAAATGACCACGGATCCGTACGCATAGTCCTCCCAATCTCCGGATGTAAACTCAGGTATCACGAATGGGTGACATTAGTGGAGATGAAACTATTTACCTATCTAGAGCAACTAAGTTCTATTCGTATGCTTGTTATCTCAGGATCCTCTTGCTCCCCCAAATAATAAAACTAACTAAATGACTATGATTACCTCTTAAAAAAGTCTCCAAACTAACGTCGTGATCTGTGTTTTATCCCATTCAGAATACAGATAGAGTAATACACTGGATGTGTCAGTTTATCCCGGAAAAGACCACAAAGGTCACAGCAAGCACTATTAATATTCCGTTTTTACATGTTAGGGCAGATAACATGAATGACATCCACCTGATATTAATTTCAAATAAAATTAAAAATCTTGTCAAACTTTTAAATGACAATTAAAACTTTCTCACTAAATGTCAACTGAAATTGAATGATTTGCAGCTGAGTGCACTATAAAATCTGATATTACTTACCAACAAA
>JARWCS010000048.1:659150-681371 GCA_034783895.1 Geukensia demissa
CACAAAATTTTTGCGGTCGTATAATTAAAACTTCATCAGAATCTGATAAAAATTATTTAAATCTAACATCTCTGAAATGTATGATTGTTGTCCCCATGACCAAAATTAGAGAAAAAAAATAATGAATTGAGAAATCCTGTTGTGTATCACTGGAAGCACTCACCGAGATGAATTTAGCACAAAAAAGAAATAAATTCAATCCAAATCAAAAATATAAATAAAAATTTTCCATACCCTGTTTTTGGCCCATTTGACCCCATTATCTCTAAAACTGTAATACTTTGAGAAAATAGCAATCATCTTAATCAATAAGGGAATACAACTACATGTTTTAAAGGACATTAAATACATGCAAATTATGTAATATGGAAGAGTGCAGGTTTTACAATCATTTTATTGGTCTGTCTAGCTAAATACCAACACCAAAATCAATAGAGAAGAGCACAGATAAGAAATGTCTGTCATTGGATTTATATAATTATTGAAGAAATTGGAATGTTCCTGTTATTACATAATGTATATTAGCCTGATCAATTAAAATACTGGCAACTCAATTGGCTTGGCCTAACCAAATACCAAAGCTCCAAAATCAATACAACAGAGCACCAATAGGAACTATCAGTTTTAAAGGACATTATGTAATCGACAGAAAGCAACAGCAACAACTTCTAAGCAATTACTATATCAACAGTAACCCATTTAATGTTGAGTCCTGAGGGTACCTCGTTATAATGATGTAGAGGACTAGCTGATCTTGGGAAGCAATTGTCTTGTTTATCAACTGTAAATCGACTAATTTAATTTTCTGTTCAATAAGAAGCTAGACAGTTAATTTAAAGGTGATGTTTTTCTTGAGCAGTTTATCTACAGACTGGCCAATGTGTGTGGGATATTTACTATAATCTCAAGCTGCTTTTCATGACCACTTGTTTGGGGAGGGTTGGGATCCTACTACACTAGTTTAACCTCACAACATGTCTCATGTGCCTGTCCAAAGTCAGCAATTGTGATCATAGGTTTGTCTTTGTATTAAATGTTTTCATACATGTACATTTTTGATAATATAAAGGTTAGAGTTGTATTATTTTAAGTATACATATATTTGGAGCCATTTAGAGCTTTCCACAAGGAGTGGTATTTCTCCCTTGTTAAAGGCTTGTGTAGACCTCTCTTATGCTTTTCTTGTGGTTGGAGTGCTGTCTCTCTGACATTTACCCAATACCTTTTCATTTTCATATGCATTGCTGTTTAATAAATCTATTTCTTTTTGCATATCTGGGGTATAAGGGAAAATAACAGAATGTATGTTACTTTATTTGAACAAATTTTTTGTTTGCTCTGTGATATTGTTTTTTACAGCTTAATCTTCACTTTTAACACTATTTTTATTTGTAAATAAACCAAATTGACCATTTTAGTTCTGCATATCTTATTTTTTATTTCAATTTTAGTAAATATTATGTATGTTCTCGCCATGATATGGCTGAAATACTGCCGACGTGGTGTCAATCAATTAATCAATCAATCAGAATGTATGTTGTTAAAATCACTTAAACCCAAAAAAATCACACTAACATTCTATTGATATTTGTGAAGTGTTAAAGTACACCCATATTTTTTTCCTGTCAGGATGAGATTTTTGTAGGTCAACCTCATTATACTGTCACCTTTTAATTACTATTATGTCCTTGTTGACCCTCACATCTTCAATTTCTAAAGTATTTTGTCTTACATTTGTACCCCTCATGAAGGTTTCACAAAAGGTTGTGTTTCAAGTGGTCATATCTTGAGAAAGGAACCAGCCAGTTCACTGTAGAATTTTTTTAACAATGTGTGTATGTATATTTTTGGTGTTTTTTGTATATTTATGGTGGTTTATTGTCAAGAATTATTTGACTATTTGATTGTATTCATATTGATCCCTTTGTTGTGTTTATTATTCTTGCATAATTATGCAAATTAATTGATGTTTTGAACTAGCTAACGTTTTTAGATTGGTTTCAAATAAATTATGTCACTTCTGTATTTTTTAGAATAAATATTACTATTTATTCTGTATATTTCTGTAAAAGACACTGTCCTTTTCTCTTCTTCAACGATCTTATTAGCATCTCAATATCATCAGTACAGTGAACTATTTGTGTTCAAGCTTTGCAGCAACTTACATTAATTTCCTCATGGGAAAATCTGTTAGTGAAATGTAAGACAAATATAGAAAAGAAATTGACTTAGAAATTTGAGGCGTAAATTGTGAGGATGAAACAAAACAACCAGAAGGGAAATGAACTGTCAGACTAGTCAGTTGGTTTGTGGTTGAATTTTGGTTAGTTTGTCAGCATACATGACTAAACCAGCATATCATTAACGACTGATATACTCAGATATATTGTAAGAATTTTCAAACCAATCCAAAACAAAGCTTTTTATTTTTTAAGCAGAAATACAGAAAGAGTATCTAGCTTTGTTATTTGAATGGATTAGAAAATGTACTTGGAAATATGCCAGCTTTAGGCTTTTACTTAAATCAATTATAGAAACATGAGGAAAATTGTGTTGCAAATTTTTAAAAAAAGTCTTTATTAATAGTTAATCTCTCGGAAGATTGTATACACAAAAATGCCAAACAGCTTATCAAATACAAAGTGACATCAGTACATGGTCCTCCATGTATGTCTAACTATACCACAGCTAGCCAAGATTACAGACAACAACATCCCAATTACCAATGCTAAATAAATATCTCCATCCTTTGAAGAGACATACCAGAAAATCAGGAAACAAGTTTTGACAGTGGACCAAATTGGGATAAAATAAGTGCTGTGGGGTCATACATTCTGTTTACACTTTTCCAATATAAGAATATGCAGCAGCTGGGATGTCAGTAACTGACCTAAACTTCAGACAAGGACAAAATTATTAAAATACTTTAATCATGTAAGTCAAGCTGGGGAAATTCATTCGATTGTTCTGGCTTTTTTAAAATTCCCAAATATCACAAATTAAAAGTTAAAGGAGGTCAGACTTACAAGAGTGCCTTATGGCACTGCTTATCCAAAAAGAGCTTCCCTGGTTTTGATTTACTACATTTGAATGGTAAAGAAAGTCCTGTGTACAATGAAACAACCTTGTAACCACTAGATTTCAATAGTCAGTCGGCAGCCAGTTGTATGGCTTAATTTTCTAACCCTGGCCAAACCCACAATTTTTCTAGTAGAAGTTCATAACCTGATGGTCTCTACTTCATGGTCTACTTTTTTGTTTGTTAACTTGATCAAGACCTGAAGTTAAAATGGTTTTTCACAACAGACTGATAAAAAGTTATTGTAATCATTAACTCTACCATGGTTAAAGTACGATAAGTAGTTCAAACTAAGAATACAAAGTTAAGAAACTCATCAGACAAAATAGTCATTAACTAATAATACACAGTCATAATCGAAATATCATAATTAACAATTTTTTTTTGTCAGATTGCATAATGTTCTTATCAATTATATTTTCTAAAATTTAAATTCTATTTTGCAAATTCTTTACTGACTCAATTAAGCTCAGGTACATCAAGAACTGTCTGACAATTTTTTGTGTACATATGGGATACTTCAATGAAATCCAAATATCAATATTTTGAAAACACAACATTGTAAGTTTTGCCAGTTTTCTATTCCTGGAATGAAACTGTTTTCTTCTCCCACTGGGAATACTGTATTATGTAATTCAAGGATGCCTTATATGGCTAATGTGGGCAACAAGATTGCATGATAGGCAATTTATTTTGAAACAGTTTCATGAAAATTGTCAACATTTTTTCTACAAAAAATTGTTTATATCACATGTATGACTGAACTATGGAATGAACTTACAGCATAATAGGCCTTCTCAATAACTTGTTATGAGGACTATGGGTAGTGTATCTGATCCAGGTTATGAGAATTAATGTACTTGATCAAGGTTATGAGAACTAATTTACAAGATCGAGGTCGTGAGATCTAATGTAACTGATCAAGGTTATGAGAACTAATGTTCCTGATCCAGGTTATGAGATCTAATGTACTTGATCGAGGTAATGAGAACTAATGTACAAGATCGAGATTATGAGATCTAATGTAACTGATCGAGGTTATGAGATCTAATGTACCTGATGGAGGTTATGAGAACTAATGAATGTGATAGAGGTAATGGTTTTTTACAACTATAATGGGATTTAATACTACACTTTGCCCCCCTACAAATAAATTTGGCTCAGAAATTGAAAATGACAAGAGTACAAGTTAAAACTTATTTAAAATAATTTTAGTGTTTTTGCACAAATTGTAATACTTAGACCAATGTTATGGATTTAATGAAACAACAGCAAAATTTTACAAAGAAAAGAAATTTGTTACCAAAAAATATAATGTACACCACAACACCATATTAAATATGTAGATAAAAATAAAACCAACAAATTCGTGTCTCAAATAAATGCAAAAGGAATAAAATGATTTACCAAAATTGATGGACCAAAAAAATTTATTCAACAGGTCTGCAGATGAAAGTTTATTGGATGCACATTGCTTAATGTTTTGTGAGAATTGAATGCAACGGAAAGTCTATATAAATATACAGATAAAACTTTGCAATACATGAAATATGCCAATCTGATACGAAAATGAATCTGAAAAAAAAAAGACATGCAAAATATCAGAGGATAAACAATCTTTCTAGATGAAGATATTAGCCCTTTCATGAATTCAAATCAGAATTCTAATACTGAGAAGCTTAATTAATTCTTTCTGATGACAAAGGATGAATAGTTATGTACCAATTGTGCAATTTATCAAGACTCTGTAACAAATTTGGACAGAGAATTTGCAATGCCTGATTTTAGAGGTATTCATGTTGTGGGATAAGTTTTGTAATGTTCTGGAAGCTATGCTGATGTGTCGTACAGTAAGTAATAACTGTAATAATTACATACACTGTCAAAATATTCACTTAAAATGTTTCATTAAAAACTGTGGATAAAATGAATTAAATGAATGGAAGTCTTCATCTTATTTTAACTTTTTTATTTAATGGCACAGTTCAAAATCCTCATTAAAAATATCTTGAAAATTTGACATGAGGTTAAAGTCTATGTGAAAGTTAAAAAACATTAAAGAAGAATATACCTTTATGACTTACTTTTCAATATATTTGTGGTTAATGATTTGTACTTTTTTCCAGAAAAGGACAAATTAATGATTTTAAAAACATATTATAAAATGCAATTTTTTTTGTCAATGAGTAGAAGAGGCATGCAGTTATTTGCTAATTTCTCAGTTTTGTGTCTCCTTTCAAGATTGATGTCTTTTGAATTTTGTACCAGTATTCTTCAATATTGTACTCATTTTCAAGCATAATGAGGCATAAATTCATTTTACTGCAATTTTTAAATCGCTCATGAAAAAAATCCCATATTGAAATTTTGCTGGAACTGATATTTGTTATGAGAAAACGTAAATTTTTATTACACTTTTTGAGGCAATCCCCCAACCCCTGCTTACTCCTCATAGTCCTGGACCCACCCCTGAAGATAATTTACCCTAAGAATTATAGGAGGAATAGATTTAAGTTCAGAATGAGCATGATGTGTCAATAAAGTGTTTTGCTTTTAGGAAATTTGAAGCAGAGACTATTTATTATGTTTTCTAGAAGGTCTTGTTAGGAAAATATGCCATCTAACTAGGAGATCAATTATGAACAGATAGTTTGTTTTGACAAGTTTATTTCTGTACAAGTATGCATTCTTCTGTTAATTACTAGTATTGCAGGTTACACATTTTACTTTTAATTCTGGGTTAAGTGCCAAGATAAGTGACCAAATTACACGCAGAACTTTCTGCTTTAATTTTGTCATGCAATACAGTTGCTCTCAACAATTAAAAATATCAAAATTTGTTTATATCAGTAATTTTTCAAGTATGGAAACCAAGCAAAGCAAGTCAGCAGTCCAATATTATCCTTTCCTGAGCAATAAAATTTAAGTCATTGGCATTTTCAAAATAATGCAGGTTGTTGCCATTTAAAAAATTATTGCAATTTAAAATCAAGCTGACTAGTAATAATTATAATTTGGTATTTTGGTGACCAATTGGTGGGTTTGCAAACAGGGTCTTATAATGATTATCAATAGTATTGGACAGATTCAGAAATTTAACTTCTGTCCTAGAAAAACGCATTGCACAATCTCAGCATTTTTGTAAATGAGGTCTTACCCCTGTCTCTGTAAACAAGAAGTAGACATATGACAGAGCTGAAAAATGGAGATACTGTATAACTTAACTTGATAATGCTTCAGACAAAATATCAAATCAATCCAACATACACAAGTCGAGAAATCTTTATGGAAAATTGACAGACACAAAGATGCAAGGATGGTAGAGGGTTAAAAATTAATTCCATTTCGCTTAAAAGCAGGAGCATAAAACAAAATGACATACATGTAAGACATGCATGATTACAATGTTTAAACATGCATGTCTCAATCAGGATACACATGTGACTTAATTATGAATCATACGTTCTACATATGTGTCACAAGTGACATGTGTTTCTTGTTGTTTCCATAACTGATGTTTAATCAGTTTCAAATCGATGTCATTTACACAAGTGTGTCCACACATTACACACTGACAATGAGAAACAATAATTAACACTGAATGTACTGCCTATTATACTCAAGTCTGCAAGTCGGTTCGTTGACGGTACCTTGTTTACCATTTTTAATTACAATTATTTTTCAAAGTTTAATCAATCAGCTCACCACAGGGTCAACAAATTATTTAATTCACTAAAATTGCTTTCATTAAATTTATTACGTAAAGTCTCTGCACTGTTCATTAATATTTCATGAGCACTGGAGCTGTATAATATGACTACGATATAAAACAGTACTCCCCCACCGCCTCTACCTTCACATCATGTCTGTAGTTAAACTAGGATTCTTACAGAACATGGAGTTGATTAATCATGTTAAACATTTCAGTGAATGACCACCATAAGTTTCTTCTATTGGTAGATGATTTGATAACTTCTTGTTGTCCTGAATATGCATATTTGCCACTCGTTGTTCAGCAACAATCTATCAATCAATCAAATCTATACTTTTACTTTAATACTTTATGAATGTATCAGAATATTATGTAATTATTCACTAATGGCTTTGAAGTTCTTAATATTGCAACTCCCCCATCTCTGTAAGTGAAGAATACATTTTGCAGATGGCATCCTCCCACATGTGCCATACAGATCATGTAATATAACTCAATCATTTGTTCCTACTGTTGACACAGGCTGTACATGCATGTGCTACTGCAGAAATGCATTTGGTTAATTACCTCCTGCTCATATTGTACAGATAATGAAGTAATTAATTTTAATTGAGAGGCCATCACACATGAAGAGCTGTACTTTCTTGCTGAAGTTAAGGCAGCCCTTTCATCACTTTAAGTAGTCACATTAACAATCAAAGTAGGCAGATATTTTTATGTTTTCTCCTTATTTATTTAGCAAAATTATGGGTTAAGTAATCGTCTGAAACTCAGCTAGTAGGTGGCAAACATTGCAGCCTACCGTCTTCTATGTATAAGACAGAAAAATTGAGCATGTATAGACAAATACACGCTGCTCAAAATTAAATGATGAATTTAGAAATAAGCTAACAATAAACTACAACTGTGATATGTCACATACATCTTTCGTGAGAATGTAAGAAACAGAATGGTAAATAACTGCTAGTTGTAGAAATTCACTTATTAACTTCCTGTCCAGTACAATTCCTGGATTCATGCTGTCTCATTTACACCAGAAAAAGAAAACATCTTCTTGTAACCTTGTATGTATTGTTTCATTTTAAAACAAGTTTTTAAAGACCATGTGAATTTTTTTGACAAGCCTTACCGAGACGTCTGGGTCTCCAGCCTTTGACTGTTCGCCCTCGTTCAACATCAACCAAAACACGTCTACCATCAATCTTCTTACCGTCGGCATGTTTGTAGGCAGCTGGGTGTACAATAAATGGATCAGAATTAATATTTTACAAACAGAATCCATATCGAACATCAAAGCAACCTTGACCACTTCATAAGATATTAACATATGCACTGCACAAGCAATTTGTTCCACATTTATTTGATGATGTCAGTATCTTATCAATTTCCAAATTAGAATCGTCCAAATTCCACTTTATATTTTGAATAACATCTTTATAATTTATGTTTTGCAGTTATAATTTCTGTTTTATAAAGGGTTGTCTCTGGATTATTTGATAGGAAGACCTCCATAGTTAATGAAAATTATAAGGTCAATGTAACTTATGAAGTGCTCAAGTTTTTATAATACTGCTGAAACAGAAGATTTGCAAGTAACTGCAGAATGAATTCACTTTCAAAGAGGCATCAATTTTCTTTACATAATTTCGTGTTTGGATAACTTGTCAAGCATGCTCATGATTTACATTAAAGCCATCGGTTTGAGGGTACACCAAATTATTCAAGGGGTACAATATAGCACTTTTTAACTCTTCAAATATGAAAATTCCAGTCTGTTTAAGACCTTTCAAAATCAGAAATCTGTTTGAGTTTTTTAATAGTTTCTAGTAAATACACCGAACTTCCACTTCAAATTTGACAAGAAACCTATTAACCTATTATTCATCTGCAATCTGTGCATTATACTTCATTCAATGGATGAAAAACATGCAGAATAATTGAATTCCAATCAACTTCGCAAGTGTAAAAATTTTTTTACATATATTGTATGTGCCTGCACATGGTCATCTTCACTAGTGAATCCCTTGGCTTGCAAAGATGGCACATAATTACCCATGTGCATGACTTCAAATACAGGTGAAAGTACTAATGTGTGATTGGGCATGCGGCACAATGATCAAATTAAATGGTTAATAACTGAAAGGGGAAAAAAAACTACATTTCTTGGCTTTCTCTAGTCTTTGTAGAAAATGATCTCCGAATACTCTTGTCAATTTTCAAATGGTATATTGATTAATGTATTAATTCTTTGAAAGATAAAACTGGTGTTCAACATTAATTCAATTTTCATCTTTATACAAATACTGATGGAAAAAAAACAACTCCCAAACAATGAACATTGTATTATGAGTTTATATTTAACATGAGTTCACAGCCACTGTGAGCTAAGTTGTCCTTTACCACAGCTAAGTCTGATATCTACTAGTTGTTCACTGTATTAACTCTGAACACCAGTTACATCTTTAGAAGATTTAACACTATCAACAGATGAAAACTAACAGAGGAGTTCATTTCCTACAAATACAAGAACAGTTCTGCCATAACATGAATTCATTCTGCATTATATGCCAAATAGTATTATTAATTCTTCTCTGCAACTTACCTGTAAAACAAATAATTCATTAATAATATTTATTAACTTTATTTTTATTTCATTGTTTAAAAGTTGCCAAAAATTTCATATGGGGATATCATATACCTACCACGAGGATAAAATTTGAAAAAATAAAAAAATATTTTTTTAAAACTTCCAAAAATACTTGAAAATTCAAATTTGACAAAAAATTTGCTTCTTTTTGAACAAAAATTTACAATACAAAACTGATATTAAACTTACAAGGAATCAAACCCGATCTTGGAATTTCTGGACCAAGGAGATGCCATTCGCTGACATGTAGACTTGGGTCTTCAAATCTGGAGCCAATAGTTGGTCTCCGACATTCCATGATGTCATTTTCTTTTTTTTTTCAGTTTTTTTAAACTTACCCGGCCAACACCTTTAATTTTTTTTTTCTTACCTGAATTTAACATTTATTTATCTTTCTTACCTGAATTTAACTTTTTGGTTTTTTTTACCTTTTTAAAAATTTTATAAAATTTCTTACCTGTTAATTTAGTTTTTCTTACCTGAATTTTACACTTGTTAAAATTTCATTTAAGAACAAACAAAAATTTGATACAAAAACTTAAAAATAAGATGTAGCAAAGTTTGGAGTTATGAGATGTTTGCCAAAGTAGATAGTGTAAATAGGTCAAAACTGGTATATTGCTGTGGTTAAATCATGGATGTAAATGTTGGGTTTGCTTTCAGAATTGAAAACTTTTCTTTGAGATTGAATTTTTCTTGTTTTCATTTTTTTAACACAAAATTTTGCATGGCATGGGGACAAATCATTGTCTTACCACTCCCATACAAACCTATAATGGACAGCAATTATTTCAAACTTTCACACGACTCTGAACAAAAATGGCAGAGCGGCCATATTGTTCTCATCATTCTGAAGGAAAAACAAGAAGAGACATGTTAGTATGCCAAAATAAACCTCCATCCCCCCAAATTTTGTACTTACCAACCAAATTTTTACTTACCATTTTTCATAAAAATTCTAAACTAAAGTCAACCTGAATTATGATTTTTATACCAAATTAAAATCTTTACAAAAATTTGTCACTGGCCAGCTTCTTAGGATGTGCATTTCAAATGATAGATAAGTTTTATTCAAATTAAAGAAAATTTCTTAAAATGTTTTCATTTATTGACAGTACAATTCTTTAAAAACTAAACCCTATTCAACCCTTAGTTTCCTTTTTTTAAACCTCAATCATCCAAAAATTTATTTGTAAACAATACCATTGATTTAAAATTTGAAAGTTATTAACTAGAACCAAAAAAGTTGCCACATAGAAACAAACTTCACATATGGAAGGATATTCGTGTTTTTACCAAAATAAGCTCGAATTTTTTATATTTAAAAAAAATACACAATGTTTTCTTTTTTTATCCTCACATATTAAACTCAGGACACATTTAATTATCATACATTATTTGATGAGCTTTCATTTTTATAGTCAAATTTCTAAGTGCAGACAGATTTATCATTAATTATTAAGACAATACTATCAAATTTTTCTACATCTATTAAATCATTAGCAAGGGTATTAATATTTCTGACATAACCTATAGTTATAAACACTAATAACCCAATGAAGTTGTAGTTGTTTTGGAGTTAGAACAGTAATGGATCTCCCTTTCTTATTTAACAAATCCTTGTAAAGTTGTATTCTTATTCCATAATCAATAGAGCAACTATTATTAATTAAAAGAGTTCGACTAATAAATAGAAATTAACCCAATAACACAGTATTTTTTACAGCCGGATAAAAGTGATGTTTCAATCCAATCTTGGTAAACAAGTTCTCAAACATGTTCGAGACTGTAGTGAACAAGTTCACCTAGATCTTATTTAAATCATATTGCTGATAAGTCAACAGTATTTAACAAATTAAGTATTGCTTTGATAAATCAACAGTGTCCCATGTTGCATATATGTTTTGGTCCTCATAGTATTGTTTTGTTTGTATAAAACTGTTAAATACTTGTACATGGAACAGTACAACTCCAATATGACTGTAAGCTTTAATGAAGCTTACAAAATAGCAAAAAATAAATATACAATTTGAATATTATCAACACAAACTGCCTGCTGTACATCTCTCCTGTAAACACACATATTGAATGCAGAAAATTTTTCCATTATTTGTTAAATGGTTGTAGAAACAAAAAAAGTTCACAAATACTGCACCAATAACATTTATTCCTGTTGTTTTAGTTAAATTTGTGTTATGTTCTTCAGTTTTATCTGTAGATGTTATGTATGTGAAAATCTGTCCATCTTTCAGAGCAATGAGATATCAATTTTACTTCTATACCATTATGCTAAGTTTGAATATAATCAGTGCTCTGATAGACACGAAGATTTTACAGGTTTCTACTCACCATGCATGTCTCTCTCATGTTCATATTCAATAAATGCATATCCTCGTGGCTTCTGTGAAACTTTGTTGTCAAATATCAAAGATATCTGAAAAAGGAAAGTTCCTGTTCAATTTGTAACCCTTTCAGCATGTTCAGGTAATTTCCTGTTTTGCCAGGATCAGCAAAAGACCTAGGTCTTGGTAGAACAATTTCTTCATTTTGTTTGTTTCCAGCTCTAAAGTAAAATTATAATGCTTTCATTTGAAGAAAACCAGAGAAAAAATGGTTGGAAATAATAGATTTTATAAGAAGTTGCAGTCTGGAAGTATTTAAGAGTTGAAGCAATGGGATTAACCATTTTGAGTTACATGTACATTCAGAATGAAATGAAATTTCCCCTTTCAAGTTAATAATACAAAGTGACTGAGTAATCATCAGTGTCTACCAAATGCCAGGGAGGACTGTCTTAGTACTGTGTGGCTGGTATCAGACCTACCAATTACATGTATAAACATTTTTTACCCTAACAATATTACTTCATTGTTTCCAACTGAAATTAATTTCCATGCAACTTCTGACAACATAATTCAGTATAAAGTGACACAGTAGGGCTGTTTAGAATGATCAATTAACCGTTACGACAATATTGCTCCTCTAATTACACTATTGCTATTATTTATTCAGGAGATTTGTCTCCCAGTCTATTCAAATTTTAACGACATCCATTAAATGCGACAGATCTGTTTCCATATATGGCTCTACATCGATTATTTTAAAGTATGGCTGTATTTCAATTGAAACACTGATGCACTTCAAACATGACCAGACTTGATGATAACATACTATAAACAACAGTTACTAATAAATTAGAATTTTGTTCCATCTAAAATCAAGTTTTTACAGGTTTTTAACTTTTATTGGATTAGCTTTACTGACTTCCAATATAGAGACTGATTTTACGATTAGGCCAAGCAAAAACTATTCAAACAGTTAAAAGCAGTATACACGTCCACTGAATAAACCATGAACTTGTTATCCTTTGTGTGTATGATTTTTTTTTTTAGGTGACCCGCTTCTTTCTTTTAAAAAAGGGACAATTTTTTTAATTTGCTACTGTCCATTTTCCTAAGGAGTCCCACAATATGCATTTGGGCATCACCTTTAAAACCCTTTAAAACTACATAAGATGATAAAATTCATTCAACTCATTTGTTTACTTTTTCAGATGAAATTTTCAAATTTTACAACAAATATGTCAAAAATTCCAAAATCACAGTCCTGTTATCTAGGGCAATGTCATAGACAATAAGATGTGAAGACAAATGCAGGTACATGATACAAGCAATGAAATATTCATGGCCTTACATGGTGCTCAACCATCAAGCCATAAAATGAGAATTTCAATTGATAATTTCACCACAACTGCATAAAGCTATAGAAAACTCAAGTGCAATCTAATATTTCATACAGAAATAAATTGATAAATATATGACTGAACTGTTATAACTTAAATTAATTTCAGCACTAAAAAACTTCCATGTTTCCTAATTCAACACAGCCATATTTACATTGGTGATTAATCCATGGCTTATCTCTCTGCTTTGTATTTAATCTAGGTGGACTTTCCAATAACTACATAATGAAACACAGATGTGACAAAACACCTACAGCCCTTAGTTTGTAAACCATACATTACAATATGATGGAGATCTCCCTGTAACAACACAGACTGTAAACCATACAATACAATATGATGGAGATCTCCCTGTAACAACACTGGTCTGTAAACCCCACAATACAATATGATGGAGATCTCACTGTAATAACACTAGTCTGTAAACCATACAATACAATTTGACGGAGTTGTCCCTGTAACAACACTAGACTGTAACCTATACAATACAATATAATGGAGATCTCCCTGTAACAACACTAGACTGTAACCTATACAATACAGTATGATGGAGATATCCATGTAACAACAATAGACTGTAAACTATACAATACAATATGATGGAGATCTCCCTGTAACAACACTGACTGTAAACCATACCATACAATATGATGGAGATCTCCCTGTAACAACACTAGACTGTAAACCATACAAAACAACATGATGGAGATCTCACTGTAACAACACTAGACTGTAAACCATACAATACAAGATGATGGAGATCTCCCTGTAACATCACTAGACTGTAAACCATACAATACAATATAATGGAGATCTCCCTGTAACAACACTAGACTGTAAACCATACAATACAAGATGATGGAGATCTCCCTGTAACAAGACTAGACTGTAAACCATACAATACAATATGATGGAGATCTCCCTGTAACAACACTAGTCTGTAAACCATACAATATGATGGAGATCTCCCTGTAACATCACTAGACTGTTAACCATACAATACAATATAATGGAGGTCTCCCTGTAACATCACTAGACTGTAAACCATACAATACAATATGATGGGAGATCTCCCTGTTACAAAACTAGTCCGTAAAACATACAATACAATATGATGGAGATCTCCCTGTAACAACACTAGACCAATACAATATGATGGAGATCTCCCTGTAACAACACTAGACTGTAAACTATACAATACAATATGATGGAGATCTCCCTATAACATCACATCTGTAACCACAAAAGTGACGTTATATATTTTCTTTCCCTGTTTTTCTTCCTGTAATGATGAGCAAATCTTAGATAATTATAAGAATATAAGTAATCCATTGGGATACAAATTTTTTAAAAAATATACATGAACACAAAAATTATCCAGAATAATAAGCGGCTTTTGGTTGAAGTTTTGGTTAAATGCATGGTCTATGAGCTGAGTCTATAGGTGAGGACTGCTTAGGATATTGACTCAGTTGTCCAGATTTCCACTGAGGACTGTTTAAGTTTTTGCACATTCTCATTTGGAACTGTACTTTCAGGGAAACAATTTGAAAACATGGGATTGAAACTACAATCATGACAATAATGAGCATACATGTAAACAATAACACAACTGTACTCAACATTTTCATTATGTGGATAATAAACCACCACATGAAAAACAAAAGCCATTAACACTAATCACCTATACCAGCAGGCACTGCAAAAGAGGACATTTTGTTTTCACTTTTGACAGGTGAAAGAGTGAAAACTCTCATCCACACAAAATCAAACCATGAGAGCTTGAACTGCAACATTATTTAAAGACCTCTCTATCACAACATGTATATCCCTCAATAACATAGACAATCTGTAATCCTCGGGTAAGAAAAGAAGCAAATGAAAATTGGAAATATCCCAAAACTTTTTTTTTCTCTTCTTACATTAATCAGCCACTAATAAACATATTGTTGAATGTTATCTGCTACATACAACAAAGATATGGAAACAATTATCATTGATAAACTTCATCATTCTGTCTATCTGATCTGAGGTGTTGATCGAACAGTATTACACACTGGTGTAGGCAAATTCAAACTGATGGAATTTTGGTGTTGAATCTTGACTATCCAGACCTTTGCTGGCTAAATGGTCTCATATCCTTTTTTTTTTCATTTCAACTCGAGGAAAAAAGAAAATTTGTTTGAGTTTAGAAGATTACAAATTGCAAACAAATTTTCTGATTTGGCCTAATGCTGTGAATTCTAATAAATCATGGTACATTATTCTTCCACAGTCTAGTACCTCCCAAACTCAAACCTTGGCAAACAACACACAACTTTTATATCTTTTTAAGCAACTGAATGTGGTTTGGAGTCCAAGAAGCAATTGTTCATTTCTTTTGAAGAATCTGAGTGCATCATGGATACTAATTCTGAGATATTCCTGAATGTGCAATATTCAAGCAACAGGTATCAATTGTTTCCATGTTGTGAGAGAATGCATGGTATTTTCCATCTGTGTACTCATTAGGAGACAAACCAATTGTAAAATCTACTGTACAACACAGGACAACCACATCTAATACACATATTTACTGCCTTTCTGTCCAGACAAACCACTATATATAAAAGTACATGTGCCAATTCTACAGGTAACAAACAAAGATGACAGTATCTATGTATGATGGGAATATAATAGATCTTTTATGCCTTCGTCTTTTATAATCGAGTGAACCCTCTAATGTGTAGTGTTTGTAGTACAAAAACATGCTGTCAAAATGTGCATTGTGTTAGAACGGAATTTAGCTTTTCTGTCAATCTGTGTTACATGTGACAGTTATAGACATCAATGTACAACAGACTCGGTGGATTTCTATTCTGGGGAAGCGGTGGTGAAGAGGTAAGATATTTTTACTGTCTCCTAACCTTGAGCCACAGGGTTTCCAATTCTGCTAAAAGGTGCCTTTTTCATAACTTCTTATCATAGCTGGATTTTCAAAATTCTTTTAAATTCATAGGAGAAAAATCATCTTAATTTGAGAAGTGGAGCACCCAAAGATAATTTTCTTTGTGGCTATTTTTTTGCAAGAGACCAGTTTCAAGCAAGCCCATAAATAACCTAGTTGTTTGAAACAACAGACCACACCCACCATCCTAACACCACAACTTAGTTTCTGGGATATTACCACAGACTTTGCAGTTAAGTATGGAAGGCCAAACCTGCAAAATTCACAATATGAGGTGTTTGCTCAAATGAACTAGAAGTAAAAGTAGCATGGATGTCCAATGACCAATTCTTTACATCTGATTTGTCATTTTCCAGCAATTAAACATAAATTTTTGCTGTATTTTCTATATTTTGAAGAATCTGACAGTTTTTGCTATATAACAGTAATAATCAGCAGTTATAGGCATTTATAGACATCAGCTTGGTTATCTTTATTTGGTTTTTGGTTGAGGCTGAATGCTCTTTTTTAATAACATTTCATCTATATCATGGCAATATGTTTTATTGGGAAGAAGCATGATTAAATAGGTAAAAAAGGCAGGTATACACAAACCTTGTCACAAGTATTGAATCAAGTGGGCTCTTTTTTTTTTGTATAGTACAATAATGACTATAAGGTCATAGCGTTCTGATCGACTACATAGACCCTCCCTTTCTCCCATGTTCTACTGATAACTGGATACTTAATTCCTCTTTAAAATAACATCAATCAGTTAAATGTCCACCTGCATCAGACCTGACAGGTTGCATTTAGTTACAATTGGAACAATAAACAGATAAGTGATTAAGATTGACAGAAACTGGTCAGATGGTCTAATTTAACTTGCTCATCCATTCCATCAAATATCACAGCAAACAATTCTTATGAATGCCTGAATATCTTATGACCCAATACATCACAGACAAAAGTGGGGGAGTTGATAAGGGTGATTAATTACTGATCTCATTGTCATCCTATGTACTTTGGTGACAATCTACATCTGAAACCTATAGACTATGTAATCTGATGGGTTTTTTGTACATTACAGATATTCTTGTACTGCCAATCTAACTCACAACAGTGCAATAGCCTTATTATGTACTATTACATGTACTTATAGCAGAGTGTGCCTTGTAATAACAAATCTTAGCCAAATCTTGTCACAATATTTCAGTGTTTTAGGATTTTTCAGAAATTATGTTGATGCCAGCAAAGTTCCACTTTAGAAAATTCCATGACCAGTAGATTTTCTGTTGGTAATGAAAATATGTAAAAACCATTGGTTTTACCCTGTAAACCAGTCACATCAGTGACAGGTAGACCACACAATAAATACTTTGCATGCCCCTGAAAAGAAAGTGGCCTAAGAAGCTGAATTTTTTTTGCATGCCCTAAAGATTTGTACAAAATTAAGTCAAAATCAATTAGGAAATGACAGACTTAGCACAACATTAAGGTAATTTTTTTTCCTTTAGCACATGCAGTGCAACCTGTTGAAAAAGAACACCATTGATATAAGAATTTCTTTGTTTAAGAAAGGTGGGCTGTTTCCGCATGTTAAAATTACATAAGTAGCACTTGTCTAATATATAAAGTGTGTCCAGTTTCAAAGACTTCCAGTTACTCTTAAGGATTGTTATATTGTAAACTAAGATATATATACTTGCTTTTTATATTTTTGTTTAAACCCATCGAGAACTTAAAATACTGGGTTGTTTCAAATACAGAAATTGCAGACTAACATTTCAGTATCCAGATTCTGCGCATGAACGACATGAATTCTAGGACAGTTATAAACCATTTTTTATCTCATTACACTAACTTTAGAAGTCATCTAAAAAAATCAATCCCTGATGGAAATTGTAGATGTATGAATAAATCTATGTAAATTTAATATGCAATTTAATAACCTTCTGCAAGGCATTATATAAAGATATTATATTAGGTATTAGTAGCCCTTCCCTTTTACTGACAAGAAAAATGAACTAGCTTGTATCCTTACTTCCAGATCAAAATACCAAAATCATTGTAGATTTCAGGAAAAACTCATCAAATCTTGTACAGCAGTCCCTCTATAAGAGGGCCAGGTATTCAAAAGCATGCCATGTCTGGAATATAATAGTTGGTCACCTGGCCAAATTAATTTCCTTAACTCACCTTAGTATATTTCAGTACATATAACAAAAATAACACCAGGATAGACACCTACCTTTCTAATTGGTCCATACACTTCAAATTCTCTTCTTAGTTTAGATTCACTAGTGTCGAAATTCTGAAAAAAATATTTTAAACATAAAAATCTGGATGCATACAGGTTTGTACATGTTTTTTTTTTAAGAAAAGGAATGAATTATATCCCAGGAATTATTGACTCTAAATATCCATCCTCAATCACCTAATAGAAATTTTATATGTAGTTTGTTGGTACAACATCAAGCCTGCAACATAAACCAGTATCATTACAAGTCAGCAACTAGTTCATACCACAGATCACATCTGTGACAACATTTTTTTGCCAGCGGTCATGCTGGAAATAGTTCTTACTTGAAAATCATTGTTCAACCTCCTGCAGTTTTCACAAACTTTTGCATTCAACAGATAAATTCTTTTATTTCTATAGAAAATAAAAACTTTTATTTCTTTGAAAATAATTTACAAATTGTATTCTGAGCTACAAGATTTTATTTACATGTTGGTTTGTTGCAGAGAGCTTTGTGAATCCTTTGTCTATGTTTGGACAAACAAATCTGTACCAAAAAAACATCCTTGTTAAACTTCTGATAAACATGTTTACCATTTTATTCTGTAAAAATAATATCCATGGCTAAGGGCAATCCGGTAGGAAACATAGAAAAAGGGGGATATGGAGTAAATATTCATGACACAAAAATCTCATGCAAAGGAACAGCGCTTTGATTGCTGTTCTTCATCTCAAAGTCACAGAGAAACTTCTAGATTAGGACATTGTAATGAACCATCAGGTCAAATTTAGTTTTTGTCAATTCAGCAGTTGTCTGGAAAAAATGTTAGCTTTGACTAAAATTCCAAATGAGTTACATCTATTTTTATATTATAGAATTAAGTAAGTGATTTAATCAGTGTTTGTGGTGTGATTGTACTGATTCACTGTATTTCACAATGTCAATGTCCTTAACTCAATACTGCTTTACCACTTGAACATTTTCTAGCAAAGGATTTGATGATCTTTCAGGGAACAATTATAAAGTGAATGTTTTCCATTACCTTTATGAATATTTTTCTGTATCAAATATACTTTTTTCTCAAAATGATGAAGAATGCCAGTTTATAATATAATCTGAACATAAATGAGCATGACACTTTTTATTAGTATCTGAGTTCAAAAAATTTATGATATAAAACTAAATTTAAATTTATGATATAAAACTAAAATTCATCAAACATCATCAAATAAGGAAATATCCGACCGTAGATTTTTCCATTTCAAAGAACATTGCTGACAGAAACAGTTGTCATAAAGAACAATATCCTTAGCACAAAGGTTGAATAAATTTCACATTAGCTTGGTTATACAACTCTCTAGAGATTTTACTTTCACATTAAGCTCTTGCCAGATATCTATACAATCCAACTGATCTCCATACATTGGCATGGTATCATTTCTAAAATGGCTCCATAAATGTTTCTGACATTTTGATAGAAAATCAAATCTATGATGTTTTGGTTAAAATGAAGTGGAATGGCAGACATCATACCAAATATGTCTCAGAAGAATATTCTACAAATGAAAGCTAGAAACTTGTAAAAGGATGTAGGCAAATATATAAGTTAGGGACCTGAAACTAGACAGTGGGTCCAGATGGCAAAGTCAGCAACAGAAATTAAAGTGGTGTTTGAATTTTGAAGTCTGGGTGACAGCTACATCTGAATGATAAAAAAATAAATATAAAAGCAGCCACCTTGTTATTCAGCATTGTCTTTATTCGTTAGTCAGGTTAAACAATATGGTTGATGTCGGACATGTCAGGTAGCCAGTATGGACTTGTTTCCTATCAGAGTCATTTGTACCTTAAAATATAGGTCATCATCTAAAGCATGCACTACAGTTGTCATCGATAGAGGCATCTTGTAAATGAATATGGTTAATGTGGGACATGTCAGGTAGCCAGTATGAACTTGTTTCCTATCAGAGTCATTTGTACCTTAAAATATAGGTCATCATCTAAAGCATGCACTACAGTTGTCATCCATAGAGGCATCTTGCAAACCAATATGATTTGGGAAATGTCAGTTAGCTGGAATGGACGTTAGTCATGTTTCCTAACCATGTCATTTAGGCATTAAATATAGGTTAAGTTGGCATCAGAAGCATGCATTGCAGTGGTCTTCTCTAGATACATCATTCAAATCATTAATGTTGATGTAGCTAGAACAGACTTAAACCAAGTTTCTTAACAATGTCATATGTCATCATGTGTTGATACATAGGTCAAAGTCAGCATATGAAGCATGCATTGCAGCTACCATCCCTTGATACATCATGTATACCAATACTGTGAATAAGGTTCATGAGCAGGAATGAATTTTGGCAACGCTATCTCAGTCATTGAGTCTGATAATGGCGTTATGAATCCCCCCCCCCCTCAATTTGTGGGGTGAGCTAAAAAAAAAAAACAGAAAATTTGACTATTTCTGCAAAATTTCATTACAGAAAACATAAGCCTGTACAACTTTCCATTTTAAACTGCTATCCCCCCTTTTTCTATTCCTGTTATCTGCATAATTTCAAGTTCATTGATGGATTCATACCGTATTCTAAGACTATTCATATTCTATTAGTATTTGTAGAATTTCTTTTTACCCTGCAGTCATTATATGATACCAGTCAATCTAATTGGAATGTACATACTTTGTATTATTCATATTAATACAGTTATCCTATGTCCATATAATTAGGATATTTACTGTATTTCAGTTGTAAGTTATAATTAATAACCAATCAATCAGGTAATCAGTGGTGGTCAATTGTCCAAACTGATTAATATTGTCTATGTAATTCTCAATTATGGTTCCCATGGCCACCCTCTGAAATTAACAAGATTAGAGAACTGATAATTAACATATGCCTCAAAATGTAAAACAAATTTGTTAGTGAGAACCTGATACTCTTGGTTTAGTGAAATCTATGGACAAACTTAAACCTGATAGCAATGATGATAATATTTGTGATGCCTTTATACATGGAGTAAAGAGTCCAGGGATTTGTTAACAGCTGTATTTTCACATTAATGTGTCATTCAAAAAAACATTATTAGTTTTAAACCTTTTCACCAGGCACTACAAATAATGTGGAAAATGGAATCATACTACACTCTGGGTTCATACAATTACAGACTATTAACTGACTTGTTCATCAGGCAAAATTTTCATGAATTCAGCATTTGGATGCATCAATTCTAGAAGATTTGTTTGCAGAGAAATTTTAATGTCACCACTAGATTCATACTGTTTATGTCACAAGTAAAGATTGGATTCACATAAAACTGAACACAAATATGCTGGAGGCAGATTTAATTGGTTAAGGTCCATAAATCTTATGTCACATTTTAATTTTCCAACAATTTTTAGGACCTTATAATTAAGATTCCACTGAGGATTTGATTGGAAAGTGGCAGATATTACAAATTAAGGAATACTAATCACTGTATTCTACACCAGGGATTGGTCATTGTGTAAAATCCATGCAATCACAGTATTAAAAAATCCAATTTACAGTAGCATGTATGAACTTCTAGGATGAAATTACTTGTTCTAAACAATTACACCTTGGAAGATCATTTGCTACCTTTTTGTGAACATAATAGCAATTGATTATTGACAGAATTTGAAGTGGAAAATAAGGAAACTTAATGATTTTGATCAACATGGTTCATTTGTAATTCAATCAAAGGACAATTAGGAAGGGAAATCTTTAATAGGTTGTTTATTTGGTCCATCACTTTGTTACGTGCTAAATACAAGTCACAAGAACAATGTATAAGGAGCTTAACAACCGTGATTACCTGACGGACTTAATCTCCATTATCAACTCGTA
>JARWCS010000048.1:692384-703659 GCA_034783895.1 Geukensia demissa
CGTTTGGGCGACTTAATAATAATAAGAAACGGGACAAAAACAATAAGTCTTCCAAACTAACGTTTGGGCGACTTAATTAAAAAATATAATCTAATGTGGTTTAACAATAAAATTATTCACCATCTTCAAAAAAAAAATAAACAATATTTCATAATTAAAATTTGATATATAAGATACACTTTTCTCCATACAAAAGAGAAATATAACAACAACAAAAAATAACATATTATATGTTCTATATCTAATATCCAGCAACAGTATCTGCTCTTAGCTTTGTCACTGAGATAAAAATGAATGAAGACATAAAGTCAGGACTCCTGATTTACATGGATAATGATTTGCCTGACCTTTAGGATAAAATCTTTTATTCATTAGATTAGCCAGTTTATGTATTGGTTTGTAATAGAATTGACAAATTTATTTCCTTTTCTGTTTGTTAAAATAAGTCTTAAGCAACCTACATGAGATTTTTGGCTCCATGGTTGTTAGATAAATGATAGAAACACAAGCCCAGGTGAAGTTGCTTCAAACTTTTGGACAAATAATGATTATTCTTTGGTGCGATTGAGTTTATTTGTTTTGACTTATTGATTATTTTTTAATTTTAAACAGAAAAATATCTTTCTAGTTAAATGAAATAAATAACCATTTAAATAAATGGATGACTGTATAATAGTTGCATTTATCAAGCTTTGAAGGATTAGAGTTGACCACTATTAACTGTTAGATATGGAAATGTTAACTGTCAGATATGGAAATGTTAACTGTCAGATATGGCAAATGTTAACTGTCTGATATGGCAAATGTTAACTTTCAGATATGGCGAATGTTAACTGTCAGATGTGGCAAATATTAACTGTCACAGATTGGCTACATTTTGCACCCAAATTTAGTCTGTTGACATCTTTAAATTTTTTAGTGAACTAAAAATAAAAACCATTTTACCATTTCAATCACTTCTTCACAGTAAAACACATGGTATACCGTCCTTGGATTTTATTTTATTTTTGACAATCAAGACTTTTTTTATTTTATTTATTTTATTTTTATTTTAACTAGCTTAATTTTAGTTATTTAAAACTAGAAAATATTGTGTTCTTTTAATCAAGAACAAGGAGCATTTAGTTTCATTAATTAGATTTTTCTATTCAATCAGTGCTGTGTGTATTTTAAGTGCCAACTATCTTTTACAGGGTTTTTGTCACAGTAATTTTTTATTGATTTTGTTTTGTTGAAGATTTCTGTTATTTTTGCTCACTGTTAAAAATTCTCTATTACAAAATGTGAGAATTAGCTCATGAAAATATAAGTGGAAAAGCAAACACTCGACAACAACCCTTGTGACTGAAAATTTTGGTTAGTTAAGAATGGTAAAAAATTTATATTAGGTCAGGCATGTTTCGTTTACATAGGATTTTTTGTTAGAAATGATTTGGTTTAGACACACACTACAGAAAAATATCCTTGGAATATTTATTGAACATCATTATCAATTAAGAAATGCCCAAACTGCAATATAACTGTTTTTATGGCATATCTCTGTTATAATCAACATTTCTGAAGCAAGCTGAACAATGCTTTTTTCCAGTGAAATAGTATAACTTTATAAGAAATCTATATTTATCTCAAATATTTTGATAACAGGATCTTTAAAAAGCAATATGAAAAAAGAAACCTGTAATAATTTCCCACTGTTTTTTCACCGATTTCTTGATTTCCACTGATACAATCACCTCAACTTTTTCAAGTAGTTTGACGTAATCTTTAGGCAGAGAAATAGATCTGTTTCATTTGACGTCATTTACTAAGGTTTCCAACATCAGGTCCTGAATTATCACTTATAAATCAATTGAAAGTAATTACTGAGATTCCCATTGTCTATTATAAGAAAGAATTGCTGTATGAAGAATGGTTGGTTATAGACGGGGAATTTCTTATTACCGTCTTGTTTCACGGTAGCCTGGGTGGTCCAGGGTCCAGATAGACCATTCCAAACTTACCTGTAATGTAACTATATGATGTGAATTCACATCTGATTTTGTACCATAAAAAAGGGTGTACTCTACTGACAAATTGTGATAAGGTTGGTTAGTTTTGTAGCCATCAAACTAACAATTTAACTCATCACATGACGGAAATAATTGTTGAAAGTGAGGCTCAGCCCCAGTCTAACCAAAAAAAAAATTTTTTTAGTTCAAATTCTGGTTTATGTTAAAATTTCTAAACCCTGAAATTAAAAAAAAATATTTAATATAGTTGTTATCAGGTACTAGGTTGGGTTCGAAGTAAATTTTTTGAATTTTTGTTTATTTTATTAGTGAATTCCCATTTGTATCTTACGGGCAGAGCTTCATTTACAAGTCTTTACTGTGACATACAAACCTTAAAATCTTTTGACTGTTAAAAAGTTAAATTTCAGCATATTTCTAGCCCTTGAATATTGTCTTTGATCAGATGTACGCTTATGCAAACTCTTCATTTGGAAATCTCTTAAATATGCCGATCATACAAAATTAATTTGTATGATTTTCATCTGTGTGTTATACACGCTATATAATCTTTTTCGTGGTTCCTTTGCGCTTTTTACGAGAATGAGGGTTTTAGACCAAAGGAAGCGGTAGTGTTCTGAAACTAGTCAGTCTTAAAAATCATGATAAAAAATCTTCAATATCTGACTCAATAATATTGTTTTAAGAAGAACAAATATTGAGATGTTGAGAAAGAAATGATCAGCTGTTAAATTTGTACTCTTTATTCTAATAATACAAATAAAACCATTTTTCTCTGCTTTACATACTCTCATTATCAAATAAGCTTGAGTGATGGAGTAAAGTCACAGATTTCTTCAGAAACTCAATATTCTCAAGTGACTTTAGAAAAAAATGTTTCTAATCTTCTACTTAATCATGCACATGGAAACAAATTCCCTGGACGGAAATTAAGACATTTATGTCATTCCTGATTTGTTTTGCGTGATGTAAATTTGAGGTCGTCTCTTTATTTGGCTACAATTACTCATTTCATTGATTGTTTTAGAATTACATACATTTTCCTTCTGGTACAATAATTAATATACTCTATAGGATCAATACTAAACTATCCTTATACACATTGATTATTTCTGACTTGTATAGCCAGGTGTACCCGGCAGCAGTTTGTTTTCATGTCTGCTTTGTTTAATATGTTCCACAGAACAATTATACAACTCTATCATTATTTTAAGCTTATAAGATTATGAATGATGCAAAATGAAAGACTAAAATGTGAATTTTTATGAAATAATTGGAGCTTGAGTAATTACATACCTGCAATTAAAAAGTTTTAATATGTTGTACCAGTATGCAAAATTAAGCTAAATTTTACTCAGAACTTTTATGAACAGAACTTGCAAAAAATGAAAGTCAAGGGAAATTTAGTCTCATGATTTGTATTCTTCTCAAATATTCCGAGACAACATGATATATATATATATGTTTTATTGTACTGAATGTCCAAACGTTAAAACACATTTATGACTAAGATTTTTCAAGGGTCTCTGTGGCAGAGTATTTTTTGGCAAATACCACACAAGTGGCAAACATTGTATTTGTTAAAAATGTCACGTTCCTCAACCAATCAAAAACCAGCATTTTTACTAAAGCTAGAATAATAATAAATATAGCAGGTAAACAAGTCTTAAGAGGAAATTGACTATGCAGAAAATTTTTGTGAAACTTATTTAATTTGGTTATGAGCTTTTGCAATATTTTTTTCAAAATTCTACAAAAGAATTTCTACTGAATTATTTGAAATATTCAATTCTTGTTTATGATATTGGAACTATTTACAGAAGAGGAAAACATTATTCCACATACTTTAAGTAGAACATGAAAATGCACTTGCTTATATTTAGAATTAATGTACACTTGACCAACTAGATAAAGCTCTGTATAAACCATTCTAATAGTATTTTATAAGTTTGGTTTCTTTTTTTTTTTTACTCTTTAACTATGATGGAACATAACAAACAGTTTTATATTTGGTTTTGATGTTAAAATACTTTTCATTTTTACCAAACATTAATTTCCCATTTTGTATTTAAATTTTGACATTAATTCATCAGTATCTGGCTAATTGGATTTTGGATTTGTGTTATTAATGTTTTCCACTTCAGTTAACATTTTATGTAAAATTATATTTTTAAAATACTCATGACATTTTGAATCTCATTGTAAGCAGCAGTTGTTACTCAGATTTTATTATCAGACTTAGTTTTGTTTTATACTTTACATTGCTGAATTAATTATTTTATTGTTATTATAATTTGCTAGTTTTCATCTTCTTGAGTTTTCATTTTGTTTTTAGTTGTCTTTATTTTTTTTTGGAGGTTAAGATTTAAGATCTCTTTCAATGGTAATCCACCCTGTGCATAAGATTGAGTAGGAATGTCAGTTACGATTGCATAAAAATAAGTTATTAGGAAAAAAACTTTTTTTTTCTGGCAAGTGGCAAATGTTCCAGAAGGGGGGATAAATTATTTCTTTCTTCTGGTAAAGGTATATAAAGTCTTAATAATTTAATGTTTGATATTTTTCATAATACATTCAATCCACATTTGTTTGTGACAGTGTCTGTCTTCAGGTTAGATACATATGTGTCCACACTTTTGAACATGTTTACATTTGTGTTCACATTTACAAACCGGAGATTTCACCAATTATTTTGTATATTTTGTCAATATTTGTGCCCTATTACACACATTGTGATGTTCATTTATTTTTAATAGCAACAGTGATATGTTTGGGAAATATATTTGAAATTTAAATTTATTGCAGAAACAGGCATTCTTTAATGTATTTATTCAAACAGGGGTCAGAGAGAATTATGTTGAATCAAGGTATAGTTCATCTAGGTTCAACATACATATTTTATTTAACAATAATCATTAGTTAAATTTCAAATATGGGAGATTATGTGTTTTTGGCCTTGTCAAAATAAAGTTTACTTTCACATCTTTTTCTTTTATTACACTCATTCTTTATGATCTCTAAATGGTGAATTAGTAAAGTCTGATTGTTTTGAAATGTAATATAAAGTGAAGTTACCCGGAAAGGTTTGTGAAAACTAAAACATTCCCGATTGTACCTTGTATAGTTTGTGACCTGGTTCCCTGTTGTAAAAATGTTAAAGTGGGTAATATTCATGAGGTTTCAGTTTTTTGCCTTTTTTGAGAATTTCATGGAACAAATTAAATTGAGCAAATTCCTGTATTTTCTAGCTCATTTTTTACCCAGAAATATGAAGATATACTACAAGTAAGAAATTTTAGAACTTGTGAAAATTACCTTCTATATAATATTACATGTATTACCAATGTAATTTACATTTTATGAAGCCAGGTATTGTTGTAGAATCTGGTTTTAACACATATAGTATGTATACTGTAAGGGAAGTAACTCTATATTTATTTATAGATTTTGTCGTATGAATGTAGCATTTGAGTAAATGAGGCAAAGAGTCTGTGATCATATTTTCATTTTAAATACTTTTATATGTTTATCAGTTAAAATGTTATAATAATGTGAACAGTAGTATTCTGTGAGTAAAAATATTTGATTATGCCAGTGAAATTTTCAGTTTCAACTATGGTTGTTCATACAGTTATATGATTTTGTGCATGGTCTGTTCTATATTGACACAGATATTGGCCAGTCAAAGATTGTTACCAGGACTAATATGGAATATGAAAAGAATGACCTAATTCCTAATTATCAAATATTTTAAGATAAAAAAGTATGTTTAATGTGAAATATTGATTTCAGAGAAGGAAACTTATGTTTTCTGTTTTTAAGTTACAAATATATATAAAAATGTAAAGGGATTGGAAAGTTTTGGTAAATTGTTGAAAACCAATTTCAATATCAATTATGAACTGACATTTGTTAAGAGAAACTCTGACATTTGTTAAGAGAAACTTTGCTCATAGAATTGTGTGTAGTATATTGTAAATAGATGGTAATCCCACAATCCAAAGCGCTTCTAAAACTTCTCTTAGAATTGACACAAAGAGATAAAAACCTATGCAGGACTTGGCTCAAGTAGTTACCCACTGTTAATCATACATGCTTTCATTTATCTCACACACATTCAGTTGCACATATTTTTAACATCAAGAGAAAATGTGTAGGTGATAGAATAAAGTTTGCAGAATGGATTTCAAAATGAAGAGTTATAAAGCATCTCATTTGATTCGTGCATTTAGTTTATCCAATTATGCCAAAGTAAAAATGTAAGAATGTTTCCTGGCAATTTCATAGATTTAATGTTCACTTTATGAGATGAATTTTACATATCAGATGGACAAAGATTTGTGAAATTTTTTAGACAGTTTTGTTTTTCTGGAACCACAAAAAAT
This sequence comes from Geukensia demissa, assembly GCA_034783895.1. Taxonomy (NCBI): domain Eukaryota; kingdom Metazoa; phylum Mollusca; class Bivalvia; order Mytilida; family Mytilidae; genus Geukensia; species Geukensia demissa. The sequence continues at coordinate 698,779 of JARWCS010000048.1, forward strand.
TGAGAGATAATAATAGAGAATTTTTATTTTTCTTCTGATTCTTTATAATATAGTTTTATTATTTATCATCCAATTCTTTTATTTTTCAAACGATTCCTTGTGAAAAATGCAACAAAAGTTACTCCAATCATATTTTGTAACATTAACCAGTTATTATAAAATGGGTCAAAGGGTTAAAAAGGATAATTTTGCAGGAAATGAGAAATTTTTATTTTTCATCTGATTTAGATGGGTTTTGTTTTTCATTAGATTCATCTCAGTGAGAGCTTTCTTGTCAACAGAATTTCTCTATCTTACTGTTTTCATTTTGAAAGGAATCAATGTGGACAAAAAATTAAATTTTGCATAATATAGAAAACTTTTATTTTTCATCCAATTTTGATGGTTTTTTTTAAATTATGCAACAAAATTTACCAAATATCAGAGATAAAGGGGTCAAAATCATCACTGATCCAGCTATATGACTATGTCTAGCACTTTACTGGGCCCAGCAAATTATTCTGTCTAGCAAAATACTTTATGTGTGCTCTTCCCCTAATGTTCATTTTTGCAACATTCCCATGTCAGTGTGCTGGGGTTGCTTCCCTCGAGAAACACCTCAGTTACAAACATAATTTAAAATGATTTGACCATAACCATGATATTATCTGAAAGATGAAAAGAAAGGTATGACCTGTTGTTGCCCAAAAATTGAACAATCATCTGGTAAGATTCTTTGCTGTTTTTATTACAAAGTATAATGTGGTATTTGGTTATTGCCAAAACATATTCCGGTCAGCCTCTTTCAGCCATTCAGACTTGCTGGCAGAATGTGGATTCTAAAATTTTTGAAACTTATTTTACCTTGATATTGGCCTTGAAAGTATTGGCCACATCTACGTTTAACCTAGATTTTTAATGTGATAGTTAAGAGGTGTGTAAATATAATGTGGCCAATACTAATTTTAACAAAAACCTTATAAGAATCCTCCAAAATACTGATATTTTGAATATTTCTGCAATTTAGCAAATATTTGTGATGTCAGTCATTGCCATATGTGAACTTAAATAATGAAAATATTCCTGGATTTTCGTAAAGCAGTGATTGTTCTAATCTTATGATAATTTATGATTCTTTATCTACTCCTTCAACATAAGAAACTGATGAAGTCAGCAAATATCATTGAACTTCATGAAGATATAATGAATTATTTGATAATTAATACAGGGTTTTAGATTTTTTGTTTGTGGGTAGTGTCTAGAATCATAACATTAGAAATAAGGTTAAAATGATTTGAAAATGTGACCATCATTTTTATTTGGTCAGGACAACACAATTTTTTATCAAAAACATTATGAATGTAATGAATAAAGACAGTTTTCTACATACCTCAGTATGCCTTGCAAGTTTATAGGTGGGAATTCTCTTACGGTGATAATTGTTAGTAAGCTTAATGTCCGAAAATTAATCTGAGAAACATCAAAAGCTCCTATGTTTTTTTTTTTTTTTTTTTTTTTCCAATTGCTTCTATTTTGTCAAAAGATCAATTAATTTTGACCTTCTATTATTTTTATAAAATTACTGTAATGGTTGCAAAATCTATGATGAATATTTATGATGATTTGATGCAAATATTTATTGTATATTAGACAGCAGTTAACATTCATATCAAAGTGTTCTGCTGTAAATGTAGTTAAATTTGACATTTAAACATATACACTTGGACTAAAGTTAAAGGCCACCTGTTTTTTTATTTTGTTTTCATTTGATTCCTACAGAAAAACCAAAAAGGTAGTATACATCTCCACATCTGGAAAAAAACTAAAAACCCTCTATTTTTAAGGAAAAAACTGTGACTGTTTACACAGTTGAATAATTTAGCACTTTTTCTTCATCATATTTTCTCAATTTTTGATCTCATAAAATATTTTAGAGGTGAACTTTGATAACTTGCATTATAAAGTTAAAATAAACAGATATATTTTTGAATGTTACATTTCAAATATGAGTGCAAAAATCAGGTGGTCCTTAACTTATGGCCAAGTGTATATATAAAGAATGGTTACAGGAAAATAGGCAGTTTTGTAAATGTCTAATCCTTGAGTTTTCCCACACAAATATACTTGTCACCATGGTCAGTGTTCAAAATTTACAATAATAGGATATTGTTTCCATTGTTTTATTAGATTTTAACCCAGAAGAGTTTTCCTTAAACTAAAAATGTTTTATACAGTAATTCATTATATTTCAATGGAGATCAGTTTTGGGTCAAATACATATTTCAGTGTCCTGAGAACAAGAATTTCTTCAAATCCCGAAATCTTGATACCAAAGAAAAAAATTGCATTCACATTATACCAGTTTGAAAACAATAATCACATATTATTTATATGTACTGTAAGGTCTCGCACTTGTTTAAGGTTGAATAGTATGATAGCTTTAATTCCACAAGAATATGACATATAATTCATTTTAATCATTTAAATTCATTTTTGGGGCACACAATATACCCACTGGTTTTGATTTCATTTCTTCATAGAAAGATATTTATTTAAAGATATTAAGCTTTAAGTTTCCCATTTTTAAAGCTTAATTTTTCATTTCATACAAACTTCATATTACTTAAATTTGTGTAGTTTGAATGATGTTTAGATGTATTTTATACCATAAATGTATGATATATGAATATTCTTTAGGTGACATCATTCATGTGATATACAAATATGAAATCCATTATTTTAATTATTTTACTGTTTCATAAGTAATTGTTTTGTCAGCCCAAATAGTTTTGATGCTATTTACAGTGTGATAGAAAGGGAGATAACTCCAACATAATATGGATAGGCTTACAGGAGATAATTCTGTAATGGGAATTGTTGATTATTTGCTTTCTTGATAATCATTTAATTTTTATTAATATTTTTGGGAGGAAAAGGGCAAAGGTTACTGTAAATCATTTAAAAAAAATGGAAAACTTTTAAAGAAACTACACTAAAATGTCTAAAGGGATGTTCTGTTTAGAAGAAGGTTTTTTCAAAATTAAGTTAAGTGTTCTGCATTGCAGATCTTAAATAAGATCAGAAGTTGTTTTAAATCCTATATGTAGGATTATCTATGAATTGTTTTAAATCCTATGTACAGGATTATTTCATGAATTGTTTTGACTGTTCATTCATTCAAGCACAAAGTATTCAACAGATTTTGCACAGACAGGTTAATTATTAATAGAATACTCTCAACTGATATTCAGTAGCAGTGTGCATGCTTTTGTAGAAATGATTAACTTTATAAATAGCACAAAGAAATATATGGTATAGTTATAAAAATATTACAAGACTTTGTAGTTATTTTTAGTCTTCATTGTTAACTGTCTACACTGAATTTGCTAGATTATTTTTGTGCATTTAATGATTGAACATAATGTTTTTGCAATAAATGGGCAAAAATGATGTGAAAAGTTAATGGTGGGATTGTTGTGTTTTCTCCTCGGATTATGACACTGTTTTAACCTTTCCTATTTTTATCATTGTACATGCATTCAGGGAAAAACCTCTCATTATTATGTGTACATATGATTGTTATTTATATTATGAAGTTGTAGAAACCTATCTTTTTTCATTTGTTATTGCATTGAATTAACTGTTTGAAATGCAAGCACAAAATCCAAGACTTGTAATAAACATCACTATTTCAAAGTGAATCTTGTTTTTTTTTCACCTCTCAGCATTAGCCAAAAATGGCTCATGTGAAAAAAATCTGTAACAAAGGAATAAAGGACTATGTGAGGTAAAGGCTGTATTTGGTCCATTAAAAGATTTTTAGAAGAATTTGAAATGAACTAAAATTAAATAAGAAGATATCCCAAAACTTGCAATAAAATACAAAATTACCAATATCAAATAAATATGGAAAATTTTGGGTATGCTATATGTACATTTCAAGCAGCAACCTCTCATCAGTACCATTAGAACTGACACATATGAAGTCCAAGATCCAAACATAGCAAAAGAAGCATTCAACTCCAAACAAATCGAAATGGTATGCCAAATTGAACTGTTATTTTTATGCCTCTGCCTTTAGGCGATGATGTCATTAACCCTGTCAATTTTGGTCAAAGATTTTTCAGCTTGTGAGCTTCAGAACAAAACATACTGTACCGAGGAACAGATCAAAACATATTATACCAAGGGGCAGATCATAACATACTGTACCAAAGGACATGTCAAAACATACTGTACCAAGGCACAGATCAAAACATACTGTACCAAAGGACATGTCAAAACATACTGTACCAAGGCACAGATCAAAACATTCTGTAAGGTGGCAAACTAGCAAGGTAACAGATCAAATCATACTGTACCAATAGGATAGGTAAAACATTCTGTCAGATAACAACACGTTATCAAGATACAGATCAAAACATTGTTTCAAGGGACAGGTAAAAATACTTTACCAAAGGACAGGTAAAAAACTAAGGTGGCCAATCCAAAACTTAATATAACAAAGCAACAGATCAAATCATACATGTACTGTACCAATGGGATAGAACTTACCGTACCAAGAAGTCAGATCACAACACTATCAATAGGGATAAGATAATATCATACCAAAAGACCCCAACAATATACCGAGAGGTCTGATCACAACACTATCAATAGTGATAAGATAATATCGTGCCAAGAGCAGACCACAACAATATACCGAGATGTCTGATTAAAACACTACCAATAGTGATTAGATAATATCATACCAAAAGACCACAACAATATACCGAGATGTCTGATTAAAACACTACCAATAGTGATTAGATAATATCATACCAAAAGACCACAACAATATACCGAGATGTCTGATTAAAACACTACCAATAGTGATTAGATAATATCATACCAAAAGACCAC
>JARWCS010000048.1:734503-746214 GCA_034783895.1 Geukensia demissa
TTTATTTTTTTTCAACATCTTGAAAAAATCGGGTCGGCGGATCCGTAAACCAACAAATTAAAAAACTGTGGCCTTAACCATGTTTTTGAATTCATGGATTGCAATTTTACAAAGTAAACTTTGTTCATTGATGTTGATTGTAAATTTAAAAGTCAACTGAGTTTCGTGTCCATTAATTGCGAATTTAAAATACCTATTTACCGATCACAAATTTGGTAAGTGGTCATCTCTTTAGCATGGAGCATAAAGACCAGCAGCTTTGCTCATGAAATTATCTCGGTAACAAAAAAATATAATGTCAAAACAAAGGATTTGAAACTGCAAGTACTCTTACAAGCATACAATTTATGCAAAGCAATAGAAGAGCGAAGTAAAGACCAGAAGTTACTGAATGTTCAACATACTGTAAATTCAGAAATTATTGCGTGCATTTATTATTGCAAAACTTGCGATGCTGGTGATAATGCGAGTTTTAATTTTGTGATTTGTATCCTGTCGCATTATTTGCAATAATAAAAACATTGCAATAATTTCTGAATTTACAGTAATACAATGTAATTTACATAAATGAATCGATCTGAGGTAAAAAAAAAAAACAATAAATGACATCATCGTTAAAATCTTAAACATATAACTTACATTTATTTGTTTTAAAAGAAAAACATGATGGCTGCCAACAGAACATAACAAATCTGTGTTACTGGACATAACTGAAAAAAGTGGTCTTTAAGTAGGAAAAGGAGTGTAATATATTCCGACTTGAAATGTGGGCTTGGATAAACTGGATTCTCAGAATTCTGAGCTTGTATTGCTCACCGGTACATTGGGTCAATGTAAAACAAAACATTTAAATGGCCAAAATTCCCTCTATTTTTTCTTGTGGATGAAATGGTATCCCTCTGACATGTACACCATTTCATCTTCATAATAATGACTGACAGACAGATGCCAAGTGATGAAAAAATCTCACATGGCTTTTGGCCAGGTAAGCTGGACAATGTTTTTAAATGCTTGAAGTACTAAAAATGCTGTAAGCCATCAAGGTAAGCAGAATGACAGGTACTCTTTCTTAAAACAACATGATGCTACTTTCACAGTGAAATACCAAATATAAAACTGTACAAATGAATGATCACCAGGACTATCATACATGTATAAGAATGCAAAAAAGGCATGGGACATGACTGAAATATTTTTGATACCCTACTACCCAACAACCATTTCACAATAAAATCTCAAGATTTATGAATTATAACAACTTATATACATTTAGATAATGAACATGTAGATAAGATAATGAACATGTAGATAAATGAATGCAATGGTCAACTCGGCCATGTTCAAACTTAATCTGATTGAGAGAATTGTAACCATTGGATAAAAGCTTGTATCACTTTTCTTATAATGATTCCACCTTGGTCCTTACATGCACTGTTGTTTGCCAAGAATGAATGCTAACAAAATTTCAATTCTGTTAAAATCAAAAGTTAAATTGGCTCAGTGTTTCCAAAAAGAATATATCACCCCATTTTTCTATTTAGAGTTACAGCGGTCAACCGGGTTGGCTGGTGGGGATGCCAAACATAATTTTGGAAGAGAATCATAAACAAATATCACATTATCCAGGTATGATTACATCTGGCTCAGTAGTTTCAGACAAGAGGATTGTTAAATAAATTTTCTATTAGATTTATGCCATATCATCTCATTTTCATATTTGGCAGCCATCTTGGTCCGTGGGTAAGCAGACCATCTTAGGACCATTCCAACAAAGTTGGGTTAAAATTTCCCCGACCAGAGTGGTTTTAGTAAGATTTTTTAAATATACACCATCAATTTTTCTATTTTTGGTAACAGCAGTCATAATGGTGGCAGATGGGGTTGATATACACAATTTTGTTAGAGGACACCCAATGACTGTTTCAGTGATTTGGGTACCAATTAGCCAAGAAGTTTCTGAGAAGATTTTATAAAATTATTGATGAAAGATGGACGACAGATGAAAAATACATGATATTTTGGGATAGGTAAGCAAAAAAAAAGCTGGATATTAACCAACCCTCAGTCGTACAACAAGAAATTCTTACTACATTTTTAAAATAAAATGATTTCCTCTATCAACGAACTACGAATCTCAAAAACTGTTGCAGTTATTGATAAGAAACAGACAAAATAATTAAATTAAAAAAAATAAATGTGTATAAAATATGAACATGATATATAGTACTGTTTCTACAATGATACCAAACATTTTGTACATTTTCAGAATTATCATGATTATATTTTCATAATTTTCCTGTACATTTTAAAAATTCAACAACTATAAATTTTAATGTATATCGATAGTGACAGTTTCCTGGAATCACTAGCAAAAACACACAATAATAACCAACTGCCTATACATGTTTTAGATATAATAGATGATAAAATGAGTCTTTCTACCACATGAGTGAATTAAAAAAAACAAAAAAATTACAAATTATCTAAGATAGAATCAGAAATATCACCAGATGGACAAAATTCTGAAAACTGCACTGCTGAACTGAATATATCTCTGTCCCTTGGTTTCTGTACAGATCTAGATGGAACATTTTGAAAGAAAATTGGAGGTCGTAATCTAGGATCTTGAAATATTCTGTTCCCTGAATCAATGACATTTCTTTGTCCTTGAAATTGCACTCTTGGGTTGAGACTAGAATGGAAAGGAAAATTGTTTGGAATGCTGATTCGTGAACTCAGACCTTTGTCCATTGAATGTATTGACACAGTCTCATTTTCAATGAGATACGGTTGCAATGGTTTTTGAGGTATTTCTTTAGCACGAGGTGTAGTAGGATAGACCTCAACCTCTTCTGGTGACGACACATCTTCATAATCAGAATTAGGCACTATGTTGTGTGAGGACACTTTTGGTTTGGTTCCTAAGTTACTGGGAGCACTCAACTGACGCTGTACATGGGAGGAACTGAATCTATCCTCATTTCTAGATGACATGAAATTCATTCCTGAACAACCTGCAGACAAAGTTGCTTGATTACGGTTTTGTTCTACAATGTTCGCTGACTTCGGAAAATTATGCACAGTTCCTTTTGGTGCCGTAGAAAAAATATAAGGGGAACTGACAGTTGGTGAACATATTACAGAATTTTCTGGCACAACTTGAAACCCAAAGTTACTTTTCACATTTGGCTGATCGAAGGAATGACTCCTTTGCATGTGTGTTAAATTTGATCTTCCAGATTGCAGTTCAGAATTTAATCTTGAATTCAAAAGTAAGGCATCTTGCTGTGGAACTCGTTGAAAATTTTCTGGATGATCCAATGATTTTCGTAAGAGTTGATCAGTGCTCAGTCTAGAATCTAAAGATATATTTTTGTGAGGTATTCCTAATGATAACTGAGTGTCAATTTTTTGTCTCATTTGAGACGGTTGAGAAACTGATCCTAAATCGGTCTGAAATTTAGAATTCACACTGGTCGGAATTAAAGGTGACCTTGTATCATTCATGGGGGTAGTTTTTACACGAGACACATGTTCATGAGTCAGTCTTGAATCCTTGCCAAAATTAGGTTTCACATGAGTCTGTTCATGAGACTTCAACCGAGACTGCTCATGGGCAGGTCGCCTTGAGCTGATCACTGATGACTCCTGCTGTTCTATCCTTGTTAAATGTTCAGATTGAACAGTTGTTGTTGGACTGTTTGCTGATAACTTTCCAGCATTCTGCATTTGAATGTGTCTCTGATGAGCAGCCATTTTTGGATGCATGTGTTGATAATCAAATTTTGGGCTTAGAGATGATGGCGGACTAGAAACACAATTATTCAAACTTTTATCAATTTTTTTACCAACAAACTGATCAACTAATGTATCTGTCTTTTTAGATATAAAATTATCTTGAGCTCTATCAATCTTTTTGGACGTGAAATGATCATGAACTTTATCTGATTTGTCAAGCATGTCTAATATTGCATCCTGAGGATCGGTGTCACATGACACAAAATTAATCGTTTTCTGTGACATAGCTACATTACGAATTTTATCTTGAGCACCAAATATCGGAGACATTTGCAAAGAATGCAATTGATTGGAATCAGCAAAATCCCGGTTCTTAGGTAAACTCTGTCTGCGCTCAGGTGTCTTGGTACAGTTTCGCAATATATTAACACTATGACGATGCTTTTGTTTGTCACTGTCTTGTCTGCATTCTAGATGTACATCCTGTGTAGGCTTTGTATGGTTTAAAGTTTGAGAAACAATGACATTTTGATGCTTATCAAAACCTCCCTTATTTGGAAGAGGTCTGATATTGTGTTGTGGATCATGGTTGTTAAAGTTTGGCGATGGCACAGAATTTGGTATGTAAGTATTTAAATGTATGTCAACAAACTGGAACGGGTTAACACTGAACCGAGATGATGTACTTGTTGGTGGTGTATTACCGGTATTTTGCATTACATTCATACGAACACTGTTCTGAGACAAATTTTCTGGTTCATCCATCCGACTGAAATTTTTCGGTGAAACATATAATGGAGAGCTTACATGTGGCACAAATGCTGTGCTTGAACATGTTAAAGAATGCGGTATTCTACAATTAGACAACTGTAGCAAGCCTTGACCAAAACCTTGACTTTTCAAAATAAGCTCATTGGTCATTTTAGCTGTAGCAACTTTTGCTAGGTCAACGGGAGAAATATTCTGCTTAGTTCCTTCTAGAGGCGGAGAAATATCACATATATAGCTTTCCTCTTCTTTACTTTGGTTACAGTCAATTGCTAACGGTTTCAAAAATATTTCTGGTTTTTTGGTTTTTATTGTATCTGATGTAGGAGGAACATAAGGTATAGGATTGACATTCCTTGTGATGACAGTAATGCCTTGACTACTATGACTGCTTGGGTCAGAAGACCTGCTATCATCTTTGTCAGAAGATAACGGGTCATTTGATGGCGTGAGAGAGACAGGTCGTATTGGTGAAAGAGGTTCTGTAGTATAAAACGTTTCCTCTTTCAAGTGTTCAGCATATTTTTCAAAATCAAAATTTGTAATGATAGTTGGAGACTCCTGATCACTCAAGACTTGTACAGAATCTTCTTTACTCCCATTACTAAAAGCATCCAAATGATTCGGAGTGTTTGTAATAATGTTTGGAGGTCGAGGTGACCTCCTTCTACTGGCTATACAATCTGACTTCACTTCCCAATTTGAAGAACTAGTCCTACTGATATTAGATATGTTTAGCGGAGATACTCTGCTTTTTTCACTTTCAGGCAAAAGAAATTGGGACTGGCGTACATTTTTGTTAAGATTGTCATTCCAACTACCTTTGTTTGATAAATCTTCAGGTTTACTATTAAAACTGCTGAAGGTAAGAAATTCTGGCGATGGTGACTTACTTTTTAATTTCTCATTCGTTTTTGCTTTATTAGATTCGGAAACAGAACAAAAATTTGAGGGTCTAATCACACGATCATTGCAAACTCTGTCGGGAACATCACTTTTAGTCCTAGATGGCTCTTCAATTACTGTTATGTCAGAGGTAAATATATCAGAATCTACAGAATTATTCATGATAATAAGCTGAGATTCCTCCCTTTTTGCAGAATTTTCCGTATTCGACGGTGATGTCGCTGTAGTCAACAGTGACAAAACTGATTTTTCAAATTTTTCTTTTGCTGCCTCTGGAATATTTCCCATTGTCTTTGCAATAAGTTCCAACAAGCTGTTTGACTTATTCATTTGTTCGTCAACCTTTGAAGGATTTGCATTTGTGACCGAGACTGGTTCATTATCTTTTGATATAATAGGTTTGTTTGGGTATACACGTATTTCTGGTACCTTTGATTCGCTGTTTGGTACCTTTCTGCTTTCCTCTGTAAATGGTGAATGTTTTGGTGATGAACTCACATGAATATCACAAACATGCTTAAAGTTTTCTGTAAAATTTGGAATAGCCTTATTTAGTGAAAACAATTCTTGTTGTGTACAACTTGATGACATTCTTTTTGAATCAATACATGTAACAGGAAATTTTTCCACTGAAAAATTAGACTCTTTGCTACAATTTATATCAGAATTCTGTTTCTGAAAAGTCCTCTTGACTGGACGAACATCTGCCTCTAACCAATCAATGTCTGTACATAATTGAGCAATTTTTGACCGATTTGGAAGGACAATTTCGACCTCTGTGATTTTAGATTCCTTTGCCTGCTCACTCAAATTCTCCAATGTATTTTTAGGCTGCCTTGCATCCTCGATGTCAATAATATCATCAAATGTAACTTTTGTTTGAGGAAGGAAAGACTCAAAAAAGTTGTCATGCTGGGGAGGAAGAGAAGTCTCTTTTTTCTCAATAGGTGCAGCTACAAGGTCTGCAATGGAATGGAAAAGATTTCTTTCCTCATGTTTTGAAACAGTCTTTTCTGACTTTTCACTTTGTTTATCCTTACATTTAGTGTTAATTACTTCCAATGGTTTATTCGTAGAACTCACTTTAGTCTTCAGATAACTCAATTCTGTCTGCACTCCGAGTGTCACTGTGTAAGTCAGTTTACGATTTGTCCCAGATTTTAAATCTGTTTCAAAATATGATGACCTAGATTTTGAACTTATATCCTTGTCTTTCTCAGTATGATCACTGTGTGACTTGGCTTTTGGTTTTATTATCCTAAGATCTCTTGAGTGTTTTAAATTTTCTATTTCATCTAAAATGTCTTCATCGCAACATGAAACACCTATTTCCCTAGTGGTTTTCATAGATAGTACAACAGAATCCTCGCTGCTTTTCGGCAAAACAACAGAGTTGTCACCCCTGTTTTCTTTGTTTTCATTATCTTTAAATTCTTCCACAATAAAATGACTAGAATTTTTTGTAGCACTTGATTTAGCACCATCAGAGAGTTTGGGTGATTTTACCAAATCTAAATCATACTTCTGTAAAGAGGCATTTTCGGGAGACGGTGTATGTGTCCTTTCAGAATTTGATTCAGTAAATAAAATCTCCTTGGGTGACAAAGCAAAACTTGGTGAACGACCAGAATATAACTTACTGAATTCACATATAGGAGGTGACTTTAGGCGCGGTTTAGAATTAGAATGCATCTTAGAATTTAGAGCACCAAGTATATTAATCAAATCTGGTGGATCCAAACATTCCTGACTTGAAATATTTTCTACAACATTCTCAGTTTGTTCTTCACATTCTTCAGATATTTCAGAAACTTTTTCAAGAATTGGCGGAGATATTTCAGATCCAACAGAGGTAAACGAGGGCAATGATTGAACATCTAATGTCTGGTCAATCGTGATCTCACAAGGTTTCAGTTCATTACTAATCACAGCTTTGTCCACTTCACCGGTGTCTGCTTTATCGTTTTTGTGTGAGATAAATGCTACAGAAAACATCCCAAGTTTATAGAAGTATTTATCCTTCTCCGACAGTGACTCATAGTCTACTGGTTCAAATATCTGGCTTTTATCTTTAGGTGTTATACAGAAGGTAAAATAAGGTGATGCTAATCGTTTTCGACTCCTAGGTTTCTTTGGCTTTTCTGATTTTTCAGATTTCTGTGTTGAGACGGCACTAATAGATTCCTTTTTCACAGAATTGTCTAGTATACTCAATTTGCCAGCAATCTGTTTTCTCCGTTTAGCAGCATTAATCTGCCTCTGTGTAAGAGGCAATGTATGACTTGTTGCATTCTTTTTTGGACGTAATATAATCTGAGTCATATTTCTGGTATTCCTCATCCGACAGGGAATCTGATTGTGTTTGATCAAAAGATCCCTTGATTTAAATGACCTGTCACATGCTTTGCATTTAACAGGTTTTTCGTTTTTCAGTTTCTGAGTCAAATTCTTTTTTATTTCTAGCTTTTCACTTGTTTTCTGTTTATTAGATGATTTTGTTCTAGAACTAACACAGGTTTTCCCTGTCTCTTTTCTATTTGCAGCCTTATCAGTCTTAACTGTAGGTTTTGCACTGCTTTTCTGTTTAGATTTATCCGACATGTTTTTTACATTTTTTGCTTTTTCAGGAACTTTTCCTCTCAACATTGGCTTTTGTTTACCATTGACAGCCTTTTTCACATTTTTTGCAGTTCTACTCGGTTTCTTAGTGTTGCTACTTGTAGAACTACCTTCCTTTGTCAAACAATCTGTTAACAGAACGACCAAATTTTTCTTTCCCACCATTTTCCCATTTCTTGTTTTTACAGTTTTTGTTGTGACTTTTGTGTCTTTTTTCTTCACCCTGGCTTCATTTCTCTTTTTTGTTTTACTTTCAAAAGATTTTTCAGGTTCTATGGCAACCGAATCTCTATCAACATTTTCACTTTGTTTCATGTCATTAACAACATCAGTTTCCTCTACTTTCAGTTTCAGTTTGTTTCCTATTTTGAGTTTCATTTTGTTGACAACTTTTTGCTTTCCTTTATTTTTCAATAGTTTATCTTGCATTTCTTTTAAAGTCATTTCTTTCTTTTTAACTTTTGAAGGAGTGTCTTCAAAAAAGTCTTTACTTTTTCTTTTACGAATCCTCTTTGGTAGATCCACACCAATACCCCAGACTTCTGCTTTGGGTTTTTCCCCTGATACTAACTTTAGCCTAATTTTTGGTACTGAATTGCTGTCAGAAGTGTGCGAATGAAGACTTGAAACATAGGTTTTATTAATGGCATCTGTTGATACTTTTTCGTCATTATTATCAGACTCTGGTGGGCATGGAGATGGCTCTGGGTGAATCGGTGATGGTTCAGGCTGTTGTGGAGATTCCTCCGACTGGCGTCGTATCGTTTCCTGAGGAAGAGGTGACGGTTCAGGTGTATCAGAAATGAAGTCATATATTTTCATTGCATCATCTAGTTTTTTCGCCTTGTTCTGACCCTAAAAATAAAGAAACAAATTATCTTTTTTTTCATTAATAACCCTTCTGACAATGTAATACATTTATAATGCCTAGAATTCTGTTTCTCTATTTGATTTTAAAATTGATCATTTGCAGTATTTATACTGTCCTCTTACTACTGAATGATATATATATATTTCACAGAAACTTCAAAAAACTAAGGTGCTTTGCAAACGCAGCATGATAAGACCACAGCACTTTGACATGGGAAAAGTGAAATGAAACTTCGGGTAATTTGAACACTGTATTTTGCTTGACACAATAATGTGCTGGACACAGTAATATGACTGGGTAAATGATTTTGACTTGTATTATCCTCAAAACAGGTGTCAATTTTGTTGCATTTTTTATAAGGAATGATTTGGAAAAAACCCATCAAAATCAGAAGAATAATAAAATTTTTCCATATTTTATAACACTGAATTTCCCCCACTTTGACCCCTTTTAGCTCAAAATTGGTAGGGGATAGAGAAAATCTGTTGACATACTATTGAAAGCTCTCATTGAGAGGAATCAAATGCAAAAAACCCCATCAAAATCGGATGAAAAATAAAAATTTCTCATCTCCTGCAAAATCGCATTTTTTTAACCCTTTGACCCCTATTATACAAAAATCGGAAAAAGCTACAAAAAAATGCTTGGAGTAACTTTTGTTGCATTTTTCATGAGGAATCATTTGGAAAAAACCCCATCAAAATCGGATCAAAAATAAAATTTTTCCATAATATAAGTAATTGAATTCCCCCTCCCCCAAACACTACTTTGACCCCTTTTAGCTAAAAAAAGGTAGGAGATAGAGAAAATCTGTTGACACACCACTGAAAGCTCTCATTGAGAGGAATCAAATGCAAAAAACCAATGGACGTAAAAAATTTAAAAGCAAATATCTCAAAATCCGATTTCCTCTACATAAGACGGTTATGTTAGAAAAAAAACGTGACCTTAAACTCATCTCTGTCGTAATATTTAGGGATTAAATTTCATTTTATATTGTATTTCTTGCGTTCTGTTGTCTTTTCGTAGCCTGTTTTACTTGTATGCACACTTATCCTATATGTAAATATGTTGGTTGATTGATTGCTGCTCATCGTCCAGTAGACAATATCCAGCCATATTCAGGACGGGAAGTAGTTAACAAACAATAAATCAATATGTAGATTGCAGGGGACTGGTAAAAGGTGGTTGTAGACTGCCGCTGCCAGTTACCGATATTTAATTTTTTTTTGTAGATAAATGTATTTTATGTTAAATGTAATTATGATTTGTGTGCTAAAAACTGCTATAGTGGACGCGCATTTGGTATATTAGGGCTGTACTGATAGTTGTTTTCTATTAAAAGATGTTAGAAATCAATCATAAATGCTGGCAATCACTATAGTCCGTAACAAAACTCGACGTTTCACATAAATTTATTTATTTTATTTTATATTTTTCTGATAATGTAATTATGTTTTGTGTGCGAAGAACTTCTATAGTGTACGCCCCACGTGGTATATTAGGGCTGGACTGATAGTTGTTTTGTATTAAAAGATAAATAAACACTGCTACACTGAAAATATGCAAATGTGTTGGAGTTTTGATATTATAAATAATCTATATCCGTTTCGGTAGACCGAAAAAAAATCGAAGATACAAAAGGGGTAGACAGAAATAGATAAATCAGAAGACAGACAAAACTATGATTTATGAACAAGATTACTTAAAGGTAAAAGAAAATGATACAAGCTGCCTTAAAAACCTTTGTATCGCAGCACCAGGATTACATTACTGTAGTCAGTGTGACTAATTATTTTGTGATGAAGAAGCCGAAACAGAGACCCGAACTCTTGAAATCCTCAGAGACCTCTTTTAGATTGCAGAAAGATTCAGTCATTTGGAAATGAGCGTTTATGAGGGAATAAATCGTGCCAATTTACTTCAACCACGCGTTCTGTATAGTTTGTTACTCTAGTCGAAAAATATAGACGATTTTACAAAAACTAAATCAAGGATTGACGCTTATTTTATTTTTTTAAATAAGAGAGTGTTTATCTTGTTATTACTATAATTATGTTTTAATTATATGTGTATTTTGTATCTGCATTAGTTGTCTTATTTTAAATGTATGTGTGTATGTATGTGTAACATTGTTATCATCTTTAAGTATATGTTTGTATTATAACTCTATGGGGATTATTTAATAAGTTAAAATAATTTGCATTCATTAACAGAGAAAACTTTGTTTAATCTGAACTGGAAAAGTAACGGGTTGGATAGGGTCGGAAAATTTGCATGGCCTCGTAACGGACCAGCTACTGACCACGTGGCATTTTCTTATCACGGGGCGTCTTTAACGAGACGTCTCCCTCCAGACGGATTGTGAATTTATACAACCCGACAACCTACCTTAAGATGACTAATGCCTATAGAACGGAGATACCTATTCCCTATTCTTTCCCATGCACAACCTTTGCGAAGGGCACTCATTTTAGAATTATTTTTATGATACATGATACATATATGTATTGTTCCAGTAAACTTCAGTTCAACATATTGTTTTAAACAAAGTTTGTTATAGTGCTTTTATCATTTCTTTGCACATTCAGATTCTTAGAAAAAAAATTAAGGCTGCTACGCTGAAAATATGTTGGAGATAGAATAAATAATTTATACTCGTTTGAGTAGACCGAACATAATCACGACTCCTAACAGGTAAACAAAATGACAAAAGCTGCATCGAAAACATCTGATTGATTGATTGATTGTTGTTTAACGTCCAGTGGCAAATATTTCATGCATATTCAGGACGGAAACCAGTTAGCAA
>JARWCS010000048.1:775437-786853 GCA_034783895.1 Geukensia demissa
AACAGTGGGTGTATTCTACACAGTCCTGTTAAACAAGCAACTGAACAACACAAAAAACTTAACATCAAGCGATATTGCAGTCTATGTCGTTATTGAAATTGAATACATATACAAAACATTGTGTCGATATCGAAAACGAGATTGACGACGTCGACGATATCGACAGAGTCGGCTTAGCAATTATAGTGTATACAGTATTCAGACCGATATCAACTTCGATGTCGACGATATCGACATAGTACATATACAAAACATTGTATCGATATCGACACAGTCAGCTTAGCAATTATAGTGTATACAGTATTCAAACCGATATCAACTTCGATGTCAACGATATCGACATAGTACATATACAAAACATTGTATCGATATCGAAAACGATATCGACGACGTCGACGATATCGACAGAGTCAGCTTAGCAATTATAGTGTATACAGTATTCAAACCGATATCAACTTCGATGTCGACGATATCGACGATGTCGACAAATAATAAGGCCCTATTAAAAGCAGAACTTCTAACCTTCAATATCGAAAACGATATCGTCAATGTCGACGACATCGGCAATCAGGAAACAAATCATGTTGAACAAAACACCCATGGTTATAGACATCAGTGTAGTCAAACAATGAGTAACTGCCTTGTAAATAGGGATGAAAATTTTAACTCGACTTCGAAAACGATATTGTCGATGTCGACAAGCAGTAAACAACAAATGTTGAAAATAACTGCATTGTAAATAGAAATTACATTTCCAACTCGACATCGAAAACGATATCGACGATATCTACGATATCGACTTATAGGTAGCATTGAGAAGTTATTAGAACATCAAAGCTGATTATTGTTCATCGATATCGTCTCCGATATCGACGACATCGTCGATATCGTTGCTACATCGTGTCTTGGACATAACTCGATTCTTGTTTCTGATTGGCTGATACATTAAAAATCCTATCTGAAACCACTTGGCCAAATGGATTAATATTCCATATTGAGCATCTGCATGGTGCATAACCATAACAAAACCTTACGGAAAGAACAGAACCTTCCAGATATAGTTAGGTCATAGTAAAAAACCTTTCGTTTTACCTTTTACACACTTTTTTTTCAAAAATCCATAGGTACCACTTAATTTTAAAGATAGCAAATGTAATATTTCATTGAAAATGTGATGAGTAAGTCAAACTGTTTGCCAACACAAAAGGAAATGAAATTACAATAATCAGACTTTGTCTGTTTTCACGCATGAAATATATGTTTTCCAAAGATATAAAACCCTTTTGTGCCCTTTTCTGGATGCATAGTAAATAAAGAAATGTATTCTGAACAATTTTCATTCTGTTTGCACAACAAATGTCAGATAATTTGAAAATATTGATTGAAGGTGTCTGTTGCCATTTTTCATTATGATCCTTAAGGATCCATTGCCTTCAAATTTTAATTTTCCTTTCATTTAGTTCTATATTATGCTTTACTTTTAGTTTTATTGTTTTTTTCAATATACTATCAACATAGAGGATTACAATATAAGTCATTTATTTCTATAACATAGTCTTTGTAACTGTTTTTTTACATAAGGCTGTGTCTGTTTTTTATTTGTTTTCCGTCCGAACAAATTTTTGAAACCTTCCAGCCAGTCAGGACAATGATGATTCTTGTTTCTGATTGCAATAATTCCCTTAAAATTTCTTGTAATTTTCATGTTTTGCTTCATTCATCAAAGTAAATGACTAAAAAAATATAAGGAAAATTAAAGAAGTTGAATTTATTTTAGTGATGGTGTTGTGTACCCCTTAAAATTTGTTATTTAACAGATTTTCACAACAGCTTAATGTTGTGTAATACAGTCTACTCTAAAATTTGGACCAAATATGGGTCTTGCTGTATCTACTCCTTTAAAGAAAAATCAGCCTCTCCCCAAAAAAATCAAATGGTTTGTTTCTAAGTAACCAACACAAAAATTTCTTGTATGTTAAAAATACAGGATTAAGCTGTCAAATTTTAATTCATTAAAAATATTAACAAATAAATCATATGGAACCATCCATTCAGCTTAATATGACCTTATTGGATGAAATGATGCTCATATATAATATTCCCATTTTTTATGAGAATAGATTGTGACTAAAAACATATAGCCATGCTAGTAGTTTTTTACCTGTATTGCCAATGGCGGAAGCAAGTCTAGGAGTTGGGTCTGTCCGTCCGTACGTCCCAATAAGCTTGTCATCGCAACTCCTCTGAAACTGCTGATCCGATTTTCATGAAACTTGGTATGTAGATAAGACATCATATGTAGTTGTGCATATCGCCAGGAAATTTTGATCCCCTGATTTTTATGGGAGTTATGCCCCTTGGAACCTAGAAAATAGTCATAAATGACCTTTTCAGCGCAACTCCTCTGAAACTACTGATCCGATTTTTATGAAACTTGGTATGTAGATAGGACATCATATGTTGTTTTGCATATCGCTAGGAAATTTTGATCCCCTCATTTTTGTGGGAGTTATGGCCCTTGAAACTTAGAAAATACTCATAAATGACCTTGTCAGTGCAACTCCTCTGAAACTACTTATCTGATTTTCATGAAACTTGGTATGTGGATAGGCCATCATATGTAGTTTTGCATATTGCCAGGAAATTTTGATCCCCTCATTTTTGTGGGAGTTATGCCCCTTGGAACTTCAAAAATACTCATAAACGACCTTGTCATCGCAACTCCTCTGAAAATACCCAACTTGGTATACAGTAAGAACATCAGCGAGCGACGCAGGTCCAGACATCATTAGGTCTCACTTGTATTACTGATATATATGAAAATGAAAAATTATTTTCTTGGAACATAGTACATTATGCGGTCATATTTTAATAAGACTAGCATAATGAAAATAAAATAAATATGGGTTAGCAGTACTACTGGCTGTTATGCTACCGTTATGGGATAGCAATCAAAGCAAAAATTATGACAGGTCTTGCAGTTCTCATCCCTTAGCCTAGAGCAGTGACCCATTTATAAGTCCCTGACTAGGGTTTTAATATTCATTTTCATATTACTTTGTGCATGAATATTTATTTTAACCTCTTATAAGAACTGAATATTTATTTGCAGAATCATTCCCTTCCCTCTCTGTAAAATTAAATGGTTATTCCCTACTGTATATATGCATGCATGAATACACTGGCATTAACACAGTACTCCAGTGCCTGATGATTGGCTGATGACTGTACCATTTAAATATCATTACAAGTTAATTTTTGTGACCTTTTACAGTTTACTTTTTGGGGTGAATCTGTCAGTTTTTGAACCTGAATTTTTGTAATTTTGCTGGTGAGAGTTTACTCCTTTGAATTTATATACAGCAATAAAAATCCATATTTACACAACAGAGGTAAACTAATATTTCTTGTACTTTTTTGATTGCTGTCACTTAGACTATTATGACATATCTATTTCTATTTGAGTTTATAAGAAGCAAAGATCTCAGGGAAACACACGCATTTAAATTACATTCTTAGTTTCGTCAAGTGCATAACAGTTTTGTGTTGACAAATCCAGAATTAATTTCATCAATTTTCAAAATCTGGAAAACCTTACAATACAAAAAGAGTTGTATTGTAGAGATCTGTAGATACAGGAGGATACAAGAGTTGTATTGTAGAGATCTGAAGATAGTGGAGGATACACTTATTGTATTGAAGAGATCTGTAGATAGAGGAGGATACAAGAGTTGTATTGTAGATATCTATAGATAGAGGAGGATACAAGAGGTGTATTGTAGAGATCTGTAGATAGTGGAGGATACTAGAGTTGTATTGTAGAGATCTGTAGATAGAGGAGGATACAAGAGCTGTATTGTAGAGATCTGTAGATAGAGGAGAATACAAGAGTTGTATTTTAGAGATCTGTAGATAGAGGAGGATACAAGAGTTATATTTTAGAGATCTGTATATAATGTAGGATACCAGAGTTATATTGTAGAGATCTGTATATAATGTAGGATACCAGAGTTATATTGTAGAGATCTGTATATAATGTAGGATACCAGAGTTGAATTTGAACTAGTAAATATCTGTTTGAGAATATGATTGTTTTGTAACCACTGAATCAGGTCTTGTTGCCCTGTGCTTGATGTACAGTAAATGCCCTAGAATTCTTGAAGGTTAATTTCATCTGTTGTATGTTAATTTGACCTGCAACATCCCAGTTTTGTTTTGAAAAAATATATGACACAGTTAAAAACAAACACCTATTCCAAATTTGGTTATTTTTTAATTACATAGAAATTTACTGCATGTTTTTGCAAATGAAGTCCTATAAAAAAATTTGAAATTAGGAAGAAGTTGCAAATTTATTCTGAAAGTCCTTGATCTTTGCAATATTTAAACAAACTTTGAAACATAGTTTTGTTTCGTTAACATGATTGATTTAATAATCCTTAATGAAATTTTTCCTATTATATGGTATATTGATAAACAAAGAATTTATTATGTTTGGAAAATGTTTCTCCATATATGCTTGATATTGTCTATTCTGTACATTTTAATTATTCTCATGTTGTTTAAGTTTGGTCATGAAAGGAACAGAATTGTCAATAGCGCTCTGTTTTCCATTAATTGAATTCAAAGCTTAACTTTTTTGTAAATTTCAAATGAATTGTGATTGTTCGAAGGTGCTATTTCCTAGATTTTTCAACAATTAATTGACTTTGCATGTCACGTAGAATCCACGGTCCATAATTAAAATCGGGATCAGTGCTACTTGATTGAGTAATTACATTACTATTGTTAGCGCAAGTGTATGCAATAACTATCGTAATTTATCTTAAAAAGCACATTCTCCAACTTATTGTTAGGCCTGATGCGTGGATTTGAAGAGAATTAAATCGACTATCATTGCTGATAACTTTCATCTGTCTTTGTTAACAAGTGATTTTTGTTAGAAATTCTAATGTTTCTTTGCCTAACACAAGTGCAGGGTTAAATGAAACATAGTAGATTTGATGTTATTGTAAGGATAAACTATGGCTTTTTGAACAAACTGAAATAAAAATGATAGTTGCTGGTTGTTTGAATTATTGTTTGTCCAGAAATACAAACACTAATGTTAGTGTTAATGATGCCATATGTTGATAATGAGCTTTATGAATAAGAAGAATCTATTGCAGCTTTATTTTCATTTTGGTAAAAAATTTCTGACCAACTTGTTTACTGAACTTTTTTTTGAATTGTGAGCTGTATTGAGTAAGGTTCATGTGAAATCACATTTCTGTTTTGTCTTGAATGTGCTCTGGATTTTAAATAAGGGACTTTTCATATAAAGTCTGAGTAACTTGGGTAAATGGGGATGAAGTCATATTATGTTTAGTTGAAGATTAAGTTAGTCTGAATTGACAAAATCCACATAAGATGAAACCAGATTTAGTTATTTCAAAGCAAAAATTTGAAATATTTGCCAGAAAGATACAATCCAAATCCTACATACGTCTTCATAAACATTCAAAAGCTAAATTTTACTGCGTGTAAAGTGCTATATTAAACTGTATGCGATATGAAGATAAAATCTGATGCAAAATTAAGAATATCAACTGTTGAGTATTTAGTGTTCATTTTTAATCCAGATTATCTTCCGTATTTGTTTGAATGTAACATATTATCTGTATTTGGGCTAAACTTTATTTTGATCATTATTTAAGCCCTATTTAGTTAGGTATAGTGTGAACAGGCCCTCATTCACATCCAGTATGTGAAAAGTGGTAACATTAAATGTGTAACTAGCATTTCTTATGCACTCTCCTGAAGATGTCTACTGTATCCTGCATACTACTGTGACTGTGTCCACACTTTTCATAGTGATGTCATGCTTTGAAGCAACCCGATCAATATACATGTATGAAGTTGGGCTAGTCTTTCTAAATGATTTAGTGTTCAGATAAGAACTATAAGCAAATCCCACTGAGGCTACAATACTTGAATTGGCATGATATATTTTGTCAGTAAAGGTGACATACATTGCCATTATTTAAAAATTACAAAATAACCTTTTAATACCTCCAGCATCTTGAATCTTTAAAAAATGTTATTAATTTCATCTGCTATTTTAAGTTATTAATTCAACACAATTTTAATAATCCTGTTTGGGCATAGGACATTTTAATACATTTAATTTTAATTTTACTGTTATCCAACTGTGAATCCACTCATGAACAAAATCTCCGTAAATAGCATTATCATAAATTCATATTTTATTAACTCAACCAGAATTGAAGGCCTTTTCAGCAAATTCTTTTCATCAGATTCAATTGCTAAGACATGACCTTTGTTTTTGGTATCACTGTAAGCACAGTTTATGGAATTGTACCTGAGACTAATATAAATGTGGTCATTGCTTAGTTTTGTATTGGGGTATTGATTGAAATTTTTATTTTTAGTAAGTCTCTTTGAAGTTCAAAGCTATAAATCAAAAATATGATTTCTTAAATTGTATTGGAGCTGTTATTAAGACATAAGGTATTGTGTTTGTCAAATGTCAGGAATTTAGCTTGACTTATTATTTTATTTCATCCAAAAGAATAGTGGAGACATTAAATAATCATGAAGAAGATGTCTTTTCCTTCATCTTTGATTTTTTACAATCCATTGTTTGTTTATTCAAGTAGATGTTTGTCAAAAGGCTTTGTTCTTTTCAATTTTTTTTTCTTTACAAAGTTAATGGGTTCTGTTTTAACAATTGTGGCTTTAGAATTAGTTTTAATGTGCATTTAAATTTCTATTTGTCAAATACTTGCCATCATTTGGTTGTAATTTATTATGTGATGGCCAAGTTCGGGGACATTTATACATCATTTCAACATGGAAGGCAATGTCCTGTTTTCTAATGAAGTTGCCTTGCTAACTGTGGTTTGATATTGTTTTCTCCTTGTAAATGAGTTGGGTTGACTGTTTTACACTGAAGGCGTATGAATGGTAATATTTTTACACTAAAATTATGCTATTGTTTTGGTGAAGGTATCCTGATGACAATTTTTGAAAGAATGAACAGATCTTTATCATACCAGTACTTAGGTGAATTTTACTTCTCAGGAAGAATAAAACTCAATTGCTTTTGGTTTCACAATGTCAAAGGTCAAAGTTAAAGCGTCTTTAAATAGACTAAAATTAGGGGAAATTGTGGTTTCCAGATGATAACTAATTATCAGATCTAAACACAAGGTTGATGGATTTTACTTCTCAGGAAGAGAGAGAATCTACTCATTTTTAGTCACTAGGTCAAAGTTTAAGGTCACATTGTTGTTTCAGGATAAACTAACTATAAAATCTAAAACATATACATTGTAGAATGTGTCTCTTAGGAAGGAAAAAACCCATATGGATTTTGAGGTCACTAGGTCAATGTTCAAGGTCACACTTACCAAGAGTGAACCAACACTGCTTAAGTCTAAATGTAGGTTCTGATCCTAGGAAGTGGATACCTGGAGGTATGCAGGGTTGTTAATATTTCAATAGAATAAAATAGCCTTCATAACAACAATTGTCCTGATGACGGCAGGTTTCTGCCGAAACTAGATGACACGAAATAAAAGATTATAGGCATCCTTTGGAGTGTTGTTGTTATGAAGGCTATTTTATTTCCTAGAAAAGACCATTTTAACATGAGTTATCGTTCTTTGTTTATTTCCATTTTGAACAAACAAAATTGTCTCTTATGTTTATTGAAAACCTGCTGGAATATGTAAAACATTCTAGTTTTAAGAGATTTTAAATTTAGCATACATAGTTGGCAAAGATATTCAAAGGATTGGAGCCATTTGGAAAAAAGATTTTGCACTGGGTCATAGGAAATTGACATTGAGGATAAAAAAAAAAAGTTTTGGACTTTTGGTTAACTAGTATGAAATAATTAATGTGTACCCTCCTTTTTTCTACACCTAAAAAGGTGCCTGTCATGATTATGAGATGCAAATACCTGTAAAAAGCTTATTTTTAATAAAAAATAAAGGGTTATGAAGTTTAGTGTATCTTTCAATAATAGAAACAGTCTAACTGTACTGTATAGTGAACAAAAATTACAAGATGTTTGTTATTTTATATAGGTGATCACTTTCAGTTGTGCCCTTTTCAGATTTTAAATCACGCTGGAACACTCAATGTGCAGTAAAACAATGTTAATGGGATATTGCAAGAAAATAAATTAAAAATCACGAAACTTGGACAAGAAACAGAAGAAGTAATATTGATTTATTTCTTTATTATATTGACGATGTTTATTTCAGGTTTTATGGTAGGAAGGGATGCTGAAGCCGGTGGTATAGCCAAACATGGTGCTAAAATGGTAACTGCTGTAGCATGTGCGAAAGTTCCTAAATTTACTGTCATAATAGGCGGGTCCTATGGTGCAGGGAATTATGGGATGTGTGGTCGATCATACAGGTAAAATATTGTGTAGAGCATTATATTATATGTAATGTAATTATAGTAATACACAGACAATCACCATGGTATATCTTTAGACAATTAAATATATAGATCAGCTTATGGATAAAAGATCTCCCAAATTTAATTTTGTTTTATAAATTTTTTTGCTAAAACTTACATTTTAAACCTTGAAATTTACTTGAATAAGCATACATTAGCATATTATCCCTATCTGATTTCTCTTGGGTGTTGACACGTTTACAACTAAATTTTGACTGAACAGTTTAATTAATAACAAAATGCTTTGAGCTATGTTGTTATAATTTCAGTCCCCGATTTCTATACATGTGGCCTAACTCCAGAATATCTGTGATGGGAGGAGAACAGGCAGCCAATGTGTTGGCACAAATAACAAGAGAACAAAGACTCAGGGAAGGCAAAGAGGTAAACAAATAAGGTTAATGTTACCAAGGTGAGGTAAACAAATAAGGTTAATGTTACCAAGGTGAGGTAAACAAATAAAGTTAATGTTACCATGGTGAGGTAAACAGATAAGGTTTATGTTACCATGGGTAGGTAAACAAATAAAGTTAATGTTACCATGGTGAGGAAAACAGATAAGGTTAATGTTACCATGGTGAGGATAAACAAATGAGGCTAATGTAACAATGATGAGTAAAACAAAAAAGTTTAATCTTATCGTGGGTAGGTAAACAGATCAGGTTAATTCTCCTATGGGGAGATGAACAAATAACAAATTAGGTTAATTTTACCATGTAAAATGCAAAAAAGATGTCTCCTATGTATTTAAAAAACCTAGAGTGTTTAAATTTTTATATTTTGTTATTAATCCTGGAGCCAGTTGTTCAAAATTAACCACATTCTTTAACTTTGAATATTAAAAACACTATGAATATTAAATGTCTAAAATTTTGCCTGCTGAGACTTTGTCACGTCTGGAGATTGAGTGCATATTTTCACTAAAATATAATTATCAGTCACTGAACAGGCATTTGAAAAAGTGATTTAATTTTCAAAGGTTAGACATTGGTGTACGACCTGCCATTTTAACTATGGGTATTGTCCTTTGAAATAGTCAACCAATGGAAAAGGGCAACAGAAACAAACAATATTATTAACCAACCTGGGTCTGTAAAATAAAATACTGTTCATTAAAAATTTCACAAGGTAGTATTGTCAAGATCTATAATTCTGTAATACTTTTTTTACAACAATTTTAAATTAAACTTAAGAACGAAACCAAAAATGGCAGAATACAATTGGAGAGTGGGGGACAAAAAGATTACAGGCATGGAGGTCTTGTCACTACATTGGAAGGTTCTAATTGTTCAAATGGCAGGTTGGTCCTTTGGTGATTCTCTGCTGAAATATTGTCTGGCTTCCTAGACGGCCAATTATATTGGCTGGCACAGCTTAACTTGCCTTTTTTACAGGATCCTAAGGAAAGTTCTCTTGAAAACTACCTTATCTATAAGTTTAACCAGTATTCCTTCCTTGGAAACAACAATGCTTAAAAATTCCAATTAAGTAGATTGATTGATTGACTGTTGCTTAAAGCATATTCAGGAAAAGAATTAGTTATCAAACAGTAAATCATAAATGGGTGGGCTGGGGTCAGGGCCAGGGAATTTTCTATCCACAGGAAGCCAAATCGGACTGTTCAAGTAAGGAAGGTAAATTTAGCCAAGCAAATGGCCGCCAACCACCACTCATTACCAGCTGTTGCAAAAGAATCTGAAAGCGTGGCATTCTCTCAACCAACTGTTTTACGTCACCTCATGACAGGTTGAGAATTTATACATCCCACCCAACCAATTGATGTCCCTTTAGGGGGAGTTCTACCCCTGGCGGAGAAACAAAGTAGCCAATTTCTTTATCCCTGCTACTCTTGTGGGTGTTTGAGTATTCTGTACCCTGACCGCCCTCAGGGCACTGTCATGTGAGCAATACTGGATACTGGAATCTTCTGGTTAAAAACTTAAACGAAAGACAAACATACATGTAGTTCACAAAACTCTTAACTGAAAACTTAGGCTTGAGTAACACAGACTCTATTAAAATAGAAGGAAGATATATGTTGTTATTTATGAAAAAAATATTTTTTAGTGGTCAGCCAACATCTACCTTAAAGATTTCACACAAATAAAATAACATTTTTTTACAGTGGACAGCAGAAGAGGAGGAAGCATTAAAAGCACCTGTGATAAAGAAATATGAGATTGAAGGACATCCTTACTTTTCAAGTGCAAGGTAAAGTTTTGACCAACATTCTTAACCTGTTTTGATAACAGAGGAAGAGATTCACATTGGACATAACTGGTACTGAATATTCCAATTTCTGCAGCAATATCCTCTTACTTCAGGTGTCAGTATGGGTGATGTGAGCCTCCTCTCATGACATTCTAAACCATGGATACTTGATTGTGATGCAGTCATTTTTTGATGTCAAAAAATAGTGACATCACAATTCAGACAATCCGTGGTTTATTGTGAGTAGCAGAGGTGATGTGGTATGTCATAGGATTACCCATCAACCTCTTGGTTGGAGTTTGTGAAATTCCACTAAAATAAAATGAAATATTTGCTGAAACAAGGAAGTAATATATTTGAATAAACTGTATATCCAACAAGTACACAAATACCTTTTTAGACAAAATGTTACTTGGTTCTTTTTTAATTCAGCTTCATAGTTTTTTGGTTTGGAAACTGCAGCAGTTCACTCATAAAATTCATATAAACTACTTGTCGTGTTATATTCAGTTCCTGAGTGTAATGGTACCAGGAAAAATATGTTTAATCTTTATAATTATATATAGTAATTTGTCTTCAAGCCTTTTTTACTTGATACCAATCTCATAATAATTATATGATTTATAATTATAATGATCCTCTTTACAAGAACAATTATAAGTGAAGCGGAGCTTCACTTTAATGGTATGTCGGGTGGGATATCCAAGTGTTTTTCTAATCTTTCTTAATC
>JARWCS010000048.1:823425-836236 GCA_034783895.1 Geukensia demissa
CAAACAGGTATAATGATACATCAAACAGGTATAATGATACATCAAACAGGTATAATGATACATCAAACAGGTATAATGATACATCAAACAGGTATAATGATACATCAAACAGGTATAATAATACATCAAACAGGTATAATGAGACTCATTTATCATAATATTTTGCACTAGTATCATGATGCAAGTGAAAACTATCATGATAAAAAGAGATATCCTAATTGTGACATGAACCATCAATAGTACAATGTATAATTAAACAACAAAAATAAAATTTAAGTTGCCTTATCACTGCTAGTTGGCAGTAAATTTCTAAGGGTATGCTATCAAGTAGTCAGCATTTTACACGAAAGACATCATGTTGTAAGAAATTATAAAAATGGAAATAATCAAAACTTTGTTAAATGTACCACTTTGACTTCCTCAGGATAAGTCTCTATGTTTTTATAATTGAGCATCGAGAAATGCACAGTGTAGTTCAGGTTTGTCAATTTTGAAGAAAAGCTTCTTGAAATTACCTGTTAGTCTTTAAATAGACTCCAAAATATATTTCGTTTTTTGAGGAGGCATGAAGTTTAGCATAGACAGTCACTAAAAACAAGGTAGTTTAAAAAAGCATTACAAAGATGAGCAATACAGACCCAGTCTAATGTCCAGCCTAGCTCATGTTAATTCCTACACTCAGTATTGCCAGTGGTTAGGCTTAATCATTTGACATTGATCCTATGAAGCCATTGATTGAGTGGCACATCTCTGGGACTGATTGCCAAGGCATTTATCACAAACCAGTGGCCAAATCTTTCCTCCTACTCAATTTAAGTTGTATTCCTTAGAAGGAACAATGTAACCAATAACCAAAATAGAGCAACAATAGATATGTTCATTGCTGATTCTTGATGGTACAGCCTCAACCTATATTACCTTAGACAGCAATTGTTTTAATATTTTGAGAATGTTTAAAAACAAAGACCATAAATTATCCATTGTAATTTCATTTTAATGCTTTAACAAGGGATGCTTTTGTGTACCGCAAAAATATTTTTAATGAATATAAATAATCGTGCAAACAATGATTGGTGTTTTTAACAATAGCGTTTTTGCTCTAAATATATTGAAAAAAATATTTGCACCAACAAAAGATGAAATTGTTTAAACTATTTGTATAAGCCTGATGTGTTCCTTGTTCTCAAGAAAAAAATCCATTTAGGACCCAGGTCAGACAATAACCTAACAATTGTTAGCAAAACAATATGGCATTGTCAGTCTGCACTCCACAGTTTTCAATCAAGAACCAGAACTCTTGTGTTAAGTTTAATGTGAGTGATATAAAGATGTCATACATTATATTTAATGTAAGTTCTGCATGTTTTAGTAAATTTGATTTATTCTTCTATTTTGTAATTCAACATGTTTATTTTCATTTAATTAAGAAATAGAAGAATTAAGCATAGTACAATCATTAAGATTTAATCTGTGAATTTTGTTCAGAAATGAGTAATTTATTTAAAGAATTCCTTTTAAATTGGAGTTAAATTTCACACAGATATATTTCTATGTATATATAATTTATTTGATTTATATATTTTTATCAGATAAAATAATGATTTTTTTGCTGTCAATGTTTAATTTTTATTTTTTATATACCTTGGATCTTCTGTTCACTTAAACAAAGCATATCTAGTTTTGATGATTAACAAGTTTTATCAGTGTTACATCGTTTTGTTAAGATGGACGAAAGATTCTGGCAAGATGCAGAGTATAAACATCTACACTACAATTCTGAATAAGGACTCATTTTAGCTATTTAGTGGCCCGTGAATGGGGTATTTTTATTGTATACCACATAACAAAGTTCCTGAGGATTTAATGTTTTAGATGGTTCTTCTGTCAGTCCGTTCATGTATCATATCATGTATTATACTTATGCAAATTAAACTAATACTGACATTTCATTGGTTTATAGAAAAGTGACATTTTACTCTAACACATGGCTGCAACAATTTACTTCAACGCCCTTGCGTGAAAAATACTGCCAAAGCTTTAGTGGGCTTTACACATCATTGTTGGCCTTTACTCCATGATAGACATTGTCTTTTATATAAGGTATAAAAAATGTTAAACTAATAAAGAATATTTAACAATTTTGAATAATCAATTTTTTTCAGCATTCAGTATAATGAAATAAATAACACATATCAGAGGGTGCGAGAGCAGATTGTTATCACTCGAAATCATCCGTTGACAATGTATTTCTTGGGATAATCTCTCTCTTATGTGTTATTTATAAATTGTCGCATGGATAGCACTTTCATTTGGTGATGATTTCCACCAAACTTTGGGAGGTTGTTAGTTGTAGTAAAAGCTTGGAAGTTATTGATTTTTAGATACATATCTCAAGAGGGACCCCTTTCTCCTGACAATGACTATAGTTAAACATTATGGCTTTTTGCATACAGCATGTTGTCACCTGCAAAGCATTTTTCAATGAACAATTATTGTTGGATTTTTACAAAACTTGGTGAAGTTTTATGTTATACTTCAATCTTGGATGGGAACTTAATTAAATATCTTGGAATTTTGCATACAGCAGGTTAATGCCTTGTAAGCATTTTCATTTGTTGATGGATTTCCATGAAACTTGTCCAGGAAATTGTTAGTAATAGTAAAAGCTTGGATTGGATTAATATTTAGGTACATCTGTCAAGGGACCTTGAAACTATAAGAATGCCCAATTTGGTGTACTTGTTATTTGAGGGTTAAATGTTGGCACATGGGGTATGTGAATGCATTCACTAAAGCTATTTCATTATTACTTTATGGATACCCCTTTTCCTGTGACCTGTTATTGGTAACATGGGGGGACATTGATACCCTAAATCAAGCATAAGATGGTCTCACAGTACAACAAATGTGACATTAAAAGTGTACAGATGTTGCTTATTTAGTTCAATTGCATATAAAGATATTGAGAAATGAGTATACATCCCATTGAACAGGTGCAGGGACAAGTGCTCAAGTGGGTGTACCTGTCTGTAGACATTATTACATCATAAGCTTAATTACATAATAGTTTGAGTCTGTTTAATGTGACAGTATATTCATTGCTTAAAAGCACAGAGAAATTACACTGTAAATTCAGAAATAAATGTGAAGTTTTTTTTTATTGTGAAAATGCGACAATGTGCGAGTTGCTTGTAATTTGAATTATTGCTAATAAATCTGTCTGTCTGTCAGTCCGGGAAAAATAACAAGTTTTCCACACATTTTTTCTACGCGCTTGCAGATATTGAGCTGATTTTTTGTATGTGAGTCTACCATGATGAGTTACAGATCAAGTACAAGTTTCGTTCTGCTTTGCTAATTTTTGTTGAAGTTATGGCCCTTGAACTTTGATAATTTTACTGAAGTTGAAGTTTTCCATACTCTTTTTCTACACGCTTGCAGATATTGAGCTGATTTTTTGTATGTGAGTCTACCATGATGAGTTACAGATCAAGTACAAGTTTTGTTCCGCTCCGCTAATTTTTGTTGAAGTTGGCCCTTGAACTTGGAAAATTTTACTGTGCTTTGTTCCACTCTGCTGAATTTTTGCCAGGTTATGGACCTTGAACTTTCAAAATTTTGCCACAGTTTTTAGCATTTTTGGGCTGAACACTTGCAGACTTTTGATATTTGAACTTAATGATTTACCTACCAAGTCAAAGCCAAGTTTGTCTCTGTTACTTTTTGCCATATGCCCTAGTGCACTTTAAGGGGTTAGTGATACATCCAGCTGGTAGGGATAATCTCAGAATTCTTGTTATATGCCATTACATGTAGAGGAATAACATTTATAATAGGAATTTAGAGATAACAAATGATGTCATATCTTTTTATATTTACACATAACAAACAAGATTTTCATTACAGAATGAATGCATTTTATTGATATATCCCTTGACTATATACACATGATTAGGGGGATTTATACTCTTCCTTGCCTATATACACATAAGGGGGGTTGTTACTCACCCTTGCCTATATCATATCTGTTAACCTATTGAATGCTCAAAGAGGGATATCTACCTCTTTTCAGATTTTCTAAGCAACCACATATTTTGCAGAAGGAAAAAGATAATTTTGCTTAAAATCCAAGTTCACAGATGAGATGAATACTTAAAATCTATGATATCTCGTTATTTTGCTAATCAAAATTTGAGCATTAAGTACAACAAAAGGATTAATTATTTGTTAGTTGTCTCTCAATGAATATTGTATTACATAAACATTACATTTACATCAGTTTAAAAAGGCATTTAGAATATAATTTCTGTTGTATTTCTGCAAAGGGGGGGTGGATTTGGGGGAGAAAAAATTGTGAAAGATGCAGATTGATATCTCTCATGTGGGAGACTTTCTCAAAGATGGAAATTGACACAAAAAGAGGGAGTATCCCTCGTAAAGTGGGAGAGTTAACAGATATGCAATATACATGATTAGGGGGTTGATATCATTTATTCATATTACTATATTTCTAGGATAGAAAAATCTTGTTATTACTGTGTGTGATCTACAGTTTGTGATACAAAAAATAAAACCAGAGATCTGGTTGAGTAATTATTTGTACCTTTGTTTTAGAGTTACTCCCTTACAACAATACAACTTACTGGTATTTTTTTTAGTTCATCAATGCTTTTTTTCTTTAGAAATACAACATCTTGTCACACCCAACAAAACAAAACTACTGATTACCAGCTCCTTGGAACCCCTGATTTCTTACACATTAGTGATGGTAAATAGCCTCAGACAACAATACATTATAAAATTTATTGTTGACTTCCGATGACAAATCATAGTACTACATGTACAATTGCTCTGATTATTATCACATGCAAAATTTCATGTGGTCGAAAATTTTATAAATAGATGAAAGAAGTGTTCATATTTTTGATCACGTTTTGGCCATAAAAATATCTTGATATAGAAAAAAATAGTGAAAATCAGATTTCTCACATCTGTAGATTTTGTTTCCTAAGGAATAGAATTTCAGATAATGATATATCATCAGAGAAAAAAGGAACAGAGGAAAAAATAAAGATTTGATGTAAATTTATCAGAGTATACTTAATCTGAATTCTGTCATACATCACAGCATAAAAATGGGAAGATATACGCCATAAACATGTCTGGTAATTTAGTTTATTTCAAAATTGTATAATGTAGCTTGACTGATTAAACAATAAATTCATTCCAGTGTAAAACTCTAACGAATGATGTTGTGGTTTGAATTGGCATCCAGATACAATGCTTATAAATCAGACAAGATATAAAGCTCCTTAACAATAGAAATGATGCAGAATATCTGCATGAACGATTTGTGTATCGGAATTCTAGTGTTAGAATCGAAACGTAATTTGAGATTTTTTTATTTGCTATGAGGAATCAATCAGTTTGTATTGTATTTTGTACAATTTACTAATTTCCATTTACATTTATTTCCTGAGATTCATCGTCGCCTTGAACACAGTGGCTCTTTAGAATTAAGTTTTTTATGTGTGCTGGGAGGCGCAATTGCATCACAACTGCTGCACAGAAGACGATTTATGTAAATTGTCTCTTTTGTATTCAAAATGAGCCCAATCGAATATGAAGTCAACTCTTTATTAGAACGTTATTGTTCGTCGCAGCTGATATATGATAGCTGTATATTAGTGAGAGGTCTAATCTATTCCTTTTGATATTAAACATCTATGATTGTTGACGCGCTCAATAGCTTCATTTAGCTTGATTTAAGTTCTCGTAACTATTATCACTTTGTTATTGGGTAAAATATAACAATACACCTCTGTGCCTATATCTTTTTTCATTTGTGACATTATTAACAGTTGAATTGTGAGGCAAATGTCCCAAAGTTTCACCAAAACCATAATTTAGCATAATTAACCGTCATTTTACGCATTGAACAGTATAATTAATGGCAAACAGTACCTTAACCCTGCCCTCATATGTTATATATCTCAAACATATTATTTCATAAATATAAAAAATGTTTGAATTGTTTTGTGTTTATTGTTATATATGACAATGTACTGAAAAAAGAATGATGGAATTTATTTCTATCAACTGATATAATATAATCATAGTATTTTTTCAATGTTCAAATGTAATAAATTGGCCATTCACAAAAGCTTAAACAAACTTTAGCTTTTAAAACCAATCAAAGTCACTGGTAAATATATCTCATTATCTGCATGATTTCTAAGTGGTTAAGGTTAACTGAAAATTTGGTCAATTAAATTACATCAAGTGAATTTTATATGACCATGTTATAAGATCAGGGGTTTTTAAAGAACAATAGAAATTACAACACAGTCCTGTTTGGTAATACCCTCACTTGAGCAACAACAGTGGTATTTACTTAAAGGGTCACACTTCTATCTTTGACCTAAAGGTGTTTACACAATATTAAACAACTGACTGTTGAAGACAGAGTCGGGTGTATTGTAGGGCGGAGATCTGAGAAAACTTTGTAAATGACACTTTCAGTGGTCTTTAATTAGTAACGATTACAGATGATCGTTCTAGTTAAATGAGATATAGCTTTCTCATCTAAGGATGATGTGGAATTTTCTTTTAATCATGGTATGTGCTTTTTCTTTATTATTTATTATTTGGTACATTGCAGTATTGTTTGGTTCATTTATATTGATTTTGGTTTTATGCTTTATCTCTAAATCTGTCTATAACTTGGAAAGCCTATTCAGATGTTTAGCTTTTGTCAATATATCAGCGAAGAATAGCCCTATTGTTATCAACTCATTTCTTACAAATTTATTTTATTGAATAAAGTGATAAGACTAATTTAAAGCAAATGATCAAGATTTGTTGTGCTGGCAAAGTAAGGCGAGAATTGATCGTGTTAAATAAGAAAATTGATATTTTTTACTAAGCTTCACATTTTGATACAGTGATGATTTAATCTGTGGCACATGCTTCAGCAATGAAATCTACAAACAAAACTTACGGTAGGAGAAAAACTTTTTAATTTTCTGCAAGAGTTTAAAATTAATATCTTTTAGTTTGATTTTTTTGTTACTTTGAATATTTATCAATAATTTGTCTAAACTGCTTTAATATATTTTTATTGTAGTTTAAACTTTCATTTGTTGTATGTACTTTTACATAGTATAAAACATACTATTATACACTTTAGAGAGAATATTTAAAGTCTACTTAATTCACTTATTGAAGTTAAAAGCTTCATCTGTATGAATTATATTTAGATATTTATCTTCGTCTAATTTGTATTTATTTGAAAAATTTCATTTGTGTCTGATATACTTACTTTGAAAGTGCTCACCGAATTTTAATAGAAATTATGGGTAGGGGAAGAAATGTTCACAATATATATAATTCTATTATCTGTGCAACAAAGTATTTCATCAGTTGAATTAGAGTTAATGCTTTGTTCTAAATAGAAGTACATGTAGTCAGGAAAATTCGATAATTAACGCAATGGCAGGGGGTGAATTTTAACAATGTGAAGAGAATGGTTGAAATCTCCTTACCTAACAACTTTGAGGATTTCAAGATTTGGTGTCTAAAAAGCTATTATTTTTCTAAGGTTAAATCCCAAATCATTGTTCTTTATTGTCCCTCTAATGGCAAAAAACACTACATCAGCCTAGAAATACTCTTACTTGTGTATGAAAATGTAAAGTTCTGAAGTAAACGTCAAGGGACTACACTACATCTCATTAAAAACTGCTGAAATCTTGTCCTTTGTAACAACTGTAACGGTCCTGTTGTGAAACTCAAACAAAGTCCTCTATCCTTGCAAAAAGTGCCCAGGATGCTTAAAAAATCAAAAACGGGGTGCTTATTAGAATTGGAAAAATCCAAAATTGTTGTTTTCTCAAAGAATTTTCTGATCTTCGTATCTTGTTCAGCTTTGCAATACTGGGATTTTGAGGATGCGCTAATGGATTTTTTTTTTTAAGTTACCAGGTGTAGTAGCAACAAGGCTGCTTAATATGAGGAATTTAAATTAGGAACTTCCTTTGCTAAGTATTTATTTTTTTCTGGTAACAAATTTATAGGTAGGCAAAAGATTTTAACTTTTTTTTACACAAAATATTTCAAAAAATACTGCAAACCAGCCAGTAGTGTTGGTGGACTGTCAGCTAAAACATTGCTTAAATATTCTGTCAGCTAAAACATTGCTTAAATATTCTGTCAGCTAAAACATTGCTTAAATATTCATTTAATATACTTAAAAGTACAGGTCTTTTAATAAATATACCATTGGATAATGTGTTTGTGATAAAACCTGGGAAAATATGAAGAACAGCACATTTTATATGGTTTGAAAAACCTGAGAAAAGTTTTATTATATAAAATAATGTTTGAGAAAAGAAAAAATAATTAAAATGGATAATTGGTATCCTGGGTCTGTATTTTTGATCACATCCTTATTTTTATAATGGTCTTTAAAGTTTGATAGAGATATATAAGTCAGTTGCCTGTACATTCACTGATGTTCTGGAACTTCATGTTTTTGTGGTCTAAATAACTTATACTCTATTTTGGCTTTTGTGGAGTGCAATTTTTTAGCTAAATTAAATTATATGTGCATTTACGCCTCTGTATATATTTTTAATCAAAAGAAAGAATTATTTTAAAGTTAAAGGTTCATGTTATACTATGCAATATATATACTTTTATTTGTCCTCAAATTTCTTGACAGAGATTTAAGGTTGCGGGTCAGCCATCTTGGTTTTTGGCGGGAGCGCTAAAGTTTGACCTAGATAAAGTAATTTAAAAAATTGCAAAATCCATTCATATTTACCACAAGTTCAAAGTTACAACAGGAGATTACAAACTGTTACTTTCATATTAAAAGCAAATCTGTGAATTTAGATATGATATGACCTGGTTTAGATGGCTTATGTCCATTTCAAAATCAAATCTACCATTACTATCAGATTTAGTTGTCTCTCCCACTGTTTCCCTGTATAGGATCTCATTTGACTAGTATCAGTAGATGATATTTCAAACACCTTGATATATTTGTGGTAAATTCTTGGACCATTTAGAACTCAACATGATACCATTCTAACCTTATCATAAGATCATGATTTAAAATGAAAATGAATCTTTTATCTTGAACATTACTAAATTTTTTGGTTGTTTTATCAGGATTTTTGTTGACTTTATATTAATTTTTATCAGTGGATTTTGACACTTTTTATACAAATGAAAGAAGACTGTGTTTTGTGGCAAGATTTAGGTGCTGATGACTTTATCAAGAATATTCAGCAAAGTCAACAAAGAAATGGAAAATTTTGTTATATGAAAAATTAACCTTTGGGTATATTAATACTGCAAGCACTTTGTATTGCATTAAAAAAATAATAATAAATGTTGAATTATTATGATTAGATTAAGTCTGTTCCAGAATTATCTTTAAGTTATACCAGCATTAAATAAATAATGTCTGAAAGCAAATATTTTTGTTATTAAATTATGAAAACTTGTTTTTTTAACAAAGATTTTTTTTCAAGTTTAATATAATCTCAACTTTATAACAATTGATAATAACTTATACAATTAAGCTTCTATATACACTAAGGCTTGAAAAAATTTCAGAAGACCAAGATATTTTAATGTTTAACTTTTAAATTACACAGATTAACCACCAGGATACATTTAAAATTGAATTTTCAAAGGTTCAAACATCTGTTGTTTAAACAGTTACCCTATGTTTTTCTTTAAGGTATTGCTAAGAAATGTGGAAAAGTACTTGAACACAAATAATAATTAAAATCTTATGTAAAAATGATTTTTGGAACCTGAAAACCACCTTGAATCTGCCTGGAATATTTTTAATATTTTAAAAGATGTGATATCAACACAAGAGTACTTATTACTGGCTGGTTAGCTGACAGCCCACCACTTCTGAGTAGTTAGCTGAGAAACCACCACCACTACTGACTGGTTAGCTGACAGTGCACCACTACTAGTGGCTGATTAGCTGGCAGTGCACCACCACAACTGGCTGGTAAGCTGTCAGACCACCATCACCACTGGCTGGTTAGCTGACAGTCCACCTCTACTGGCTGGTTAGCTGACAGTCCACCAACACTACTGGCTGGTTAGCTGACAGTCCGCCACTACTACTGGCTGGTTAGCTGACAGTCCACCACTTCTACTGGCTAGTTAGCTGACATTCCACCACCACTACTGGCTGGTTAGCTGACAGTCCACCACTACTACTGGCTGATTAGCTGACATTCCACCACCACCACTGGCTGGTTAGCTGACAGTCCATCACCACTGACTGGTTAGCTAACAGTCCACCACCTCTACTGGCTGGTTAGCTGACTTTCCACCATCACAACTGGCTGGTTAGCTGAAAGTCCACCACTACTACTGGCTGGTTAGCTGACAGTCCACCACTACTGACTGGTTTAGCTTGTCAGCATATATTTGTTCCTCATAACAGAAGTTCCAATGGAACTTTTCTTATAGATTATTTCATTATAATTTTTCCTGTAGGAACATGTACTCTATAAGGGATTATTCCGTCTGGAACAAGTATTACAATAAAAGTTCCAGAGAAACTAATATTATATCATATTTTTTCTTTTGAAATTTTGTTATGGAGGAACTTCTGTAACATGACAAATTACATTTAAAAATTGCTTAAATTTACCAGCTCCTGAAATATTAAAAAGTTAAAGAGTTTGTCTGGTCATTATGTAACAATCAATAGTCATTAATCAGCAGTTGATACACATCATTAATTAGTTATTAATTAATTTGGTGATGGACTAGGCTCAGAAGGCAGGGGAGATAACCTCATCAATTATCATGTGTGATCAATCAGATTATCATCTTGTCTTATTGTGTAATTTGGCATTATCAAGACTGTGATAATCCAATCTCTATAGTAGTTAATACCATCACTTTATGACATGCTGATTTGTTTGAAATTGTGTGTTTGTACTATGTAATAAGCAAGAAATTCTGTTATGACAGTGATGAGAAATTGGAAGAACTGTTATTTTACCAAATCCATGAGATTAATAGAATACTAGAACATCTGAAAAAACTGCTGGTCAAATATATTGCTGTTCTTCATCTTGAAAGTCATCGCAACTTTTTACCAAAGACCCAATAGCCAACACCTAATTGAAGAAAACTGTATTTATGTATTTTTCTGTGCTATATAAACTATATCATATTTAAAGTGTTAAATACCTTATTTTTCATAGTTTATGACCCAAATGATATTTTGCTTTTGTTGAACACCCATAAGAATAAGAAAGCTATCATCCCAGTTTTTTCACTACCAGTTTCGTCCACAGTATTATAAATATAGTAAATGATTCTTTTCTAACTTTGATGTACTGTAAACTGTAGAATAAAAAACTAATGACAAAATAAAATTCTGTTCTTAAGGAACACTGGGTTTATTATTAAGAAATATTATGTCTTTATATGAAAAAGTAAGATAGGCTCTTTTAACATTAGAAAAACTAGAGCATAGAACTACAGTCTGACCTGACAAAAGAAAAGAGGAGAATTGATATGTCACACAAGCTCATTAAAATGAAATTGTTAGGCATTTAAATCAAACTTTTACTTTTATTTGATTTACTTTTCAATTTTTTTCAGGTTGATGTAATATATGCTGTTTTTCATATTTAACACAAAAGGGAGACTTTAAGAATGCATATTAAGTTTATATGTTTTGTAATAAACTGCTAAAAGTTGTTGCTTTTCAAATATTTATGAAAATGACATTGCGGTATTGTGAGAAGTTAAATTGTCATAAGTGGCAGACAGATTTTAATGATCATTTTAATAAAATTCATTATAATTATTCTAAATTTGAACTTTTACAAAATATCTCAAGCGTATTAAACCATTTTAAAAAAAAGAAGACCAACAAATTACTGTGAAAAGGAAATCTTTAGCTCAGAGTCATATGTACTTTAAATACAGACACAATTGGGTTTTAGAATTGAAATAAAAATATTTCTGTTGTGTTGTGTAAAAGTATTACCAACGCAAGAAAATCTGTTCAGATGACAATGGTTTTTAATCGGGCCTGTTTATTTTTCAATAGTTCAATATTGGGATAAGTAATTTTTGTGGGTTGTAAAATCGAGCCCATTGTTAAACTTATTGTTCCTAAACATCGGGATTCGACTTTCTTTCACTCTTACATTTAAATTTAATTTTTCACATAATAGAATTATTTAAACAATCAATTTCAGCCGCCAGTTATTTTTGTTAAGAATATATGCTAAATTACTAAACCATTCTTGGGATACTTTTAATGCCTTAAATATAGTTAGAGTTTACATATAGATTCAGTGTTTTCATTAGTAATTAGTCATTCTCTTCAGTATAAAAATTAAGATTTTATAGATTGCCAGTAAAGGATGTGTTGGACTTTCTAATATAGTACACACTGATTACCTTGTATGTTTCTTCTTGATGAAACTGATGGCATAAAACTCAAAGGTTGGGTTACCCATAGAAAATTTATGCTGCGATATTATTGAAATAACAAAATAACCATTATTTAAATTGTTTTTATTGACCTTTAAGAAAAATAAATATGTGTCATTACTGAATAAGTAGAAATTTATACTGAGGAACCAACAACAACAGCCAGTTTGTTGAATTTGCTTTTGGGGACTGAACAAATCAGAGAAATAATTTAACTATGTACAAATTTATCCACTTTTATTATAGTAATAAAGGCTGTTTGGAAGGAAATTATTGATGTGTAAACTTGGCCGAATCACTCACAAACTAAATA
>JARWCS010000048.1:849212-873870 GCA_034783895.1 Geukensia demissa
AACAAAGGTATTAAAACCTGTTTATACAGTCTAATTAATTAATTAAACACTTTTTGTACCCAAATCTCTGGTTTCATGTTTTCGGTCAAGTGATTTCCTCAAAACTACACACTTCTCTGTTAAAATTTTAACAAATAGTGTCTTGATTCGAAAATGAAATTATGCAATTAAGAGGAATATACTAACAAGTCAATATGCTATTATCAGGAATAAATAACATAGTGACATATTGTAAATGGTTTTGTGCTACAGAATTGTATGCAATAAAGAGGAATATGCTAATAACAGGTATGCAATAAAGTGGAGTTGACTGTATATGCCAGAAAGACATGCTTCACATCTTAATTATAGTTCATAAAAAATGTTTAAAAGCTAAATTTACTGCATGTAAAGTGCTTTTCTGAATCTTCATTAGACACGCTAGAGGCCAAAAATTGGAAGATTGGTAAAACTTTATGAATTTCTAGTTATATTCATTTACCAAATATGTGTACACATGAGGTAATGAATGTCAATATATGTACACATTAGTCTGTCATATGACATGTGTTCTTGAACTCTTTTTCATAGTCCAGCAACTATCGTCAAGTAATTGTAGTTATCAGCTTGCTTATTCTTATGGTATATATGTAAGTCTGCCATGTGTCAAGTGTCCTTGACCTCATTTTCCAGGTCCATCAACTTTTGTCAAGATTTCATGCTTAGGCCAGTTTCTTTGTATCTACAAACAGTATTTGTTGTGATTATTCATTCTTAGGTGTAAATGTTAATCTGTTCAATGACATGGTCTGTTGAACTCATTTTTACAGTCCAAAAATAATGGAGGTGTTTTTATGTTTAAGTCATTTTCTCAGTTCCAGCACATTAAAGGTCAACAATATCTGTGTGCTTTTAACACTTTAAATGTGCAGGAATTTGTGTCATATGTCATGTGTCCTTGACCCCATTTTTACTGTCCAATGACTGTAGTCAAGTTTTTGCACAGGACAGGTCAACAGAAGTGGGACATGCTTATTCATTATGATACAATGTTGTGATATATATTTTTGCAAATGTCTGTCATTGATTACCAGGTCAGCTTTTTGTTGTTTATCAGTCCATATTTGTTAGAAAGTCAATTTGCAGGTGTGACATTTCTGTTTCCACACTTGTTCTTCTTAAAGGAATTTTTTAAGGACGACATATTCAATTCTATGCCATCCATTCTTGTATGAACATTCATTTCTATCACCTATGAGTTTCAGCTTTGTTTTTTTTTTTTTTTGTTTTTTTTGATAACCTTGCTGTTTTGGTGTGATAATTTGATTACCAGTTAAGCATATATTATGATTACTTATGGCCAAAATGATAACGATTTTTCAAACTTTTTGCCTGTATTTTCCTGTGTGTTGTTTTAGGAATTTGCCAAAGTAGCAAACCCTAAGAATTTAAGACTGAACTGATTTGACACACTTTCAAAGAGCAGCATGTTGAGTGACAAATATGTTGATTTATTTAAAGCAAATGAAGATTATCAATTGACACAAATGGGTCAGTTCCTTCACCCAAAACCAGGTTACTATTGCAGCATTCTTCATCTCTTTCAATGTTTATAAGTTTGTCAAATGATTCATTCTGATGTTTATTTCGGTGCTCAGATCAAAGCATGGATCATGTTTTAACAAAGTACTTCATTTCTTTTGATTATTCTGTTTGGGGTTTTCCTTTGTGATAAATATTGAAGCTTAAGTTGATGAGCAAATTTGATCCCAACATTATTGGGAATAAGTCACCTGTTCTGTGGAAATTAAACTAATTTTCAATATCAAAACAAACCCTATTTTCATAGCCTTTTTGTCCTCTTATCAGGATCTAGAAAATTGCATGAACAGGTGAAAAATGAGCAATTAAGTTTTACGACATGCAGGATTTGCTGTCAGATTGCAGATTTTCAAAAATGTGTGCTGTAACATGTAGTAATAGGCAGAAAAATGTAATATTTCAAGTTCCAATGCAAAAAAAATTCTCTGGCATCTGGCAGAATGTAATTCACCCTTTATTAACCAACAATTTGGTGAAGCTATAAAATCATAGAGAGAAAATTGGAGGCGGGTTAGGGTTAATGCATGTTCTTATGCTCTGCTAAATCTTACCATTCTTTTATCAAATTTTGATATATCAGAACTATAAAAAGAAAATCCTACAAATTATTAGATGGCATTAGATTTGATTCTTATTTAGAAGTAACCTACAGAAAAAATGCTTGTTATACAAATGTGTGCACCAAGAAAGATGAGATTTGTCAAATTAATTATTTTGTTTGACAAAAACCAAGATAAAATGATCAGTAGTGAGCAAATGTTGCATTGCAATATTTTTTTTTTCTTCAGGCAAACCCCAGTATTTGTCAGTAAGAGATATCTTAGTTCCATTAAAAAGTGATAAT
This sequence comes from Geukensia demissa, assembly GCA_034783895.1. Taxonomy (NCBI): domain Eukaryota; kingdom Metazoa; phylum Mollusca; class Bivalvia; order Mytilida; family Mytilidae; genus Geukensia; species Geukensia demissa. The sequence goes on from JARWCS010000048.1 coordinate 851,638, forward strand.
TTCACATGGAATTCATAGTTGTATCAACACTTAAACATTTGTCAACTTGACAGACCTATAACCTTTAAGAAATCTTTATTGTAACAGATATTTCTCAAACATTTTCTTGGACTATGCAGACAGAGACAAATGCCATCATTAGGTTTTTTTCTGGTGACTGCAATTTTTTGACAGTCTATATAAACTGGGGTAAGTTTAGATAAACTTGGTGAAGCCTGACCCCATGAAGACATGTTACATCTGTTTTCTACAGGTTATAAATGGATTTTGTACTTTCATTTCTGTAATAATTGGAGCAATGTTTCAAAACCTTGTAACCATAACATCATGTCAATGCTCTGGTATGAAAGAATTGAAGCCTATCAACAAAGTCAGGATCTCTATACAATTGAATTGCAAAGAAAAAAAGCAGTGTTAGCAATTGTTGGGGCTGTTTAGTAGTATGAATCAGGCTGGGTTCTGGTTGTCTAACCTTCCTATGAACTATAGACTTCTTGACAACAGTACAGATATTTCAGATGTCAAAAATTAAAATTATTGGTTTAAAATCTTTAAAAATCAACATGAAAATATTTTAATGAATAAAAATGCAGGAAATAGCGGATTTTCTGATTGTCTCGGAATTTGACAACTGATTAACAAGTGCGTTTTGCAATTACAGTTCAAAATCTTTTAAATTAATTAAAATGAAATCTGTCCCTGTTTTCATTAATAACATCATTAACATTAAAATTTTAATCCAGAAATCACTAAATTACACATGTTGAACTTCCACTTGCCAATTGTCAAATTGAAAACACTGCATGGCTCGGCACCGAATTCATTATCGCACTCAAAGTCCTAAGTATGTTTAAAGATATACTCAATTATAGAATACATTGTGCTACTATTTTATGTTAAATTCTTATCGTAATGTTAACAAGCAGCTCTTCTTTGTAGTGAAAATTAACGTTAATGCACAACAAGACAAACTCCTCATTAAGATGAATTAGTCAAAGAATGGTGTTTACTTCTGAGAAGGAAAATAGACAAAATCTTAAGATATGAATTTAGTCCATTATCTACTCGGTTGGAGTGATGTTAGTTATTTAATCTCAACACTTTAACAATTGTCTTAAGAGGGCGCCACCCTATTTCCCTACTCATTATCCCACCACTTGAGGAACAGTGAATTCCATGAACTAAAATTGCCCAAACAATGATACTCTAGAAAAACAAAAGATTAAAGAATTGGGCTGAAGTTACTAAAGAGAAAACCTGAATACAAATCACTTTAAGTCAAGTGTTTAATTTCTGAACTACTTATGTCTTATTTCTGTATAATAGATGTGAACAGTTGTCATCTCAAGTCATTGTCTTGGAGAGTTATCTATCCATTACATTGTCAATTATAAAATGCTAAAAATTTATTTGAAGAAATAAGAATGGAGAAGTCTAGTAAAAGGACATATTTGTGGTATTTGATGGAGAGCATTGAAACCTTGTCTAAGTGAGTTTTATTATAGTTGAGGTGTTTTTATATGCTAAGTTCTTAGTCTTTGACAATCAAAAATGCTAGGATAAAATCTGTGTATCAAAATAATCTTGTTTGAGACAGAGAAACTATGTAAATGCCATGTGACTTCGGGCCATGTTTTTTTTTTTTGAAGAAATCATAAAAAATAAAATGTAAGATGTCCATAAAATAATTTCACAGTAGCCCTAATCCTTATCAGCTGTTTTTACTTAAGAGTTGATATCTCCCGTTCTTTGTTCACATCATCAAACTGAAATATAGCTTTATACCAACATATTCTCTTAATTGTGATATAATACCAGCCATTCTGGTTTTAATAAGAGGAATTTTTATTTTAGTTCTGAAATTTGGTGGTTGCTCATTAACAAGTATAGAATATTGTTTCTGTCAGAATGGTGTTAATTACAGTATATAAAAGTAAAGAGGTTGAATTGCCTGTTTTTCACAAGTCATTAATGAATGGGCTGAAAATTATGTCATTATAAAAATGTATTAGGTATTTATAACTTATATTTTCATTTTCATTCCTTTATAAACCCTTGTGTTTTCATTCATTAATATGTATCTTTACTACTATCATTTACTGTTGATTTATATTGCACAGTTCAACAGCATAATTTGTAGTCTGTATTATAATGTAATGTGTTTTTATAAAATGTAGAATTGCTGAATAGCCCAAGGTAGGATGAAGGGGAGGAGGAAATATTTACTACATAAAAACATGGAAGCTGCTATATATTGAAGAAAAACTGAAATTTTGATTAGATTAAAAAAAAGATATAATTATTCTTTATGCATTTCAGGTAAGGAAGTTGCTTCATGAAAAAGATTTGTTTGTCTGAAATCAATTATATTAATCACTTTACATGGTCAATATTCATGATAAACTTTTCCTGATTCATATGTAAAAAATCAGTTAATAAAAGGACAGTAATTAGTTTAGGGTGGTGATCAATCATATATTACAATTTTGTTCCATGTCCTCAGGCGTGATTTGACAATTGTTTATATTGCGGGTATTTTACACTTTACAATGTTGTACCAGTTATATGTACAGTTATTTTTTTCCTGGATTTTCTAACTAGATTTGTAACTTTTATCAATTAATTTTTTTCATTTATATTTTAGATAAAATGAAAAAATTAATAATAAGTATACCTTTAAGGAATAAAATTACATTTTCTCTGTTTTAAGGAATATTTGAGTAACTTAAATAAATGAGGCTAAACATACATATGCTGTAGAAAATAAAAGATGTTAATGTGAAAAGTAGCAGAAAATTGAAGTCTATAAACTCTTAACTGCTAGAGTGATTCCTTTGTAGTTTGTAAAATGCCTTTCTTCTGAGAAAGAGGTTCACTATGGATAACTGTCCACAAAACAAGTTTGTACACTCAAAGCTCTTTGGAAAAATAACATTATAAACAATTAAATCAGCAGTTTGATGAGATATAAATAATCACTTCAAAAACATGAACAATTTATATGTGTCTTACGAGTTGTCCTCAATGTGGCCCCCAAGCCACTGATTTTGAATTATATATAAACAATGAGATGCTGAGAGCAGTCTTGTCCATCACTCAAACAGCCGAGGGCTTTGATTGGCTGACAGCCAGGGAGGGGGGTTTTGTTTTCTGACACAATACACAATTCTCTTACAGGCTTTTGTCTTTATGCTAATAACATCTTAAAGAAATTTATCAGTAGTTTTCCAAGTTTTAAAAATTCAAAATGCTTGAGGTTTACAACTTTAATGTAAGGTAAGCCATTTTTTATTTTTCATTAGTTTTTGTACATAATTTTATTTCCTTTTCTATAACTGATATATTGATACAAATGAATATTTGCAACAGTTGTTTCCTGCATAGTTTTGTCTAGAGGAATTTTTTCATTTTTTAGTTTAAAAATTTTCAATTTGCATTTATGATAAAATTTTTGATATTCAATGTGTTTCAGAGATGGTTGAATTTTTAAACAATATATATATTAACATGTTTATACCTATTTTTTTTTTCTTTATTAAGAATGTAAATTATCTGTTTGGTTCATTATACAGAAATAATATGAAGTTTAAAAATTTTGACATTTTTGTGATGGAACCTGCCATAAAAAGTTGATGAAGTACATTAAGCCTATTAATGAGATTTTATATATTCATCATTTAACGCTGCACATGATGTAATAATTAATATAAATTATACATCGGCACTGTGAAATATCAAAGAAATTACTTACCAAGTTAAAAGACTGAACATAATCTTTATTCTCCATAACAAACATATGCGATACCTTTTTGTCTTGTTTTGTTCCAAAAATTTGATTATAATAAAAATTATTTGGGTAATTACTTCCTTTGTGACGGGAGTATAATAAAATGTTTCACATTATTACCCAAGTTTAAGTGTTGCTACATTATTACACTCCTTTATGCATTAATTAATGTAACATTCGGCCCATCATCACTTCAAACTCTTACAACTGATCACAGGCAAATAAATTATAAATAAAAACTAAGTGCAGATGTATGTGTATAAACACAAAATTATATTATGCCTCTTAAGTATTGATACAAGTGAAGAAAAAACTGAAGCTTCGCTAAATCATTAATTAAGTTCCTTTTTTTTTCTTCAACAAGGTGGCTGATTACTGACCTCAGCACAATTGAATAACTTGTGATCAATTGTTTTGTCAGTGGCATTTTGAAAGTTTCAAAGTGCATTGGAAATTCACTTTAAAATTGCTAATGTCCTCCAGTATCTGATATTTTTTAAGCAAATCTTGCACTTAGCATTTAAATTGTTTGTTTAAAAAACACATTTAAAATTTCCAAAATCTCTAGAGAAATATATATAAGTTCATTGATATAAAAGTCACACAAAAAATCTTGATAAAGATCTAGATAATCTCTTAGATTCACTTGTTTTTTTGTGTTATTGATATTGAACTTTTAAAGCAAAGAACTTCATACTGTTTGATGAAAATCACATTAAAATGCTACAGACAAAAATTGTGCACAATTTGAAAACAGTTAAAAATTATCTTCTGTTTTGTTGATTAGGAGCCTGCATTGTCAATTTTCACATTTTCACACATTGATAAGTGGTATTCCAAGATAGACAGATTCCTACCGATTCTTTGAAAGAAAAACATAAGAATAGGAGACAGAAAAAAATTTAACTTTTCTTAAAGATAAAGAGGCACTTTGGGGTAATCTCTGAAGTGAGATAAGATATCTCTTAATTGACATGAAGTAGTTTGAAAGCTTGAAATCTATCCTGCAATTAGTAAAATAGTTTACAACTGCTGCAGACATTGTTGGAATTAATGAACTGGAAAAACAGTTTTTAAGTTGCACACCTCTATGCTTTTCTTAAATGTCAAATTTATCCTATCTGAAATTGAGCAGAACCTAGGTTATATGTCATAATTTCTTGGCATATGTAACACAATACATTTTTTTTCATAATGATATCTGACAAGAGATTTCAATATGATCTATTTTTTGCTTAGATTGAAAACAATAATTCAAATTTTATCAAGAAAAACTGGAATGCACACAGCTGTATGTGGATTGTAATTTGTGGTGTTTCTGACAAGTGACTGACTCTAATGCTACAAATTATCATTCCTAACAAAGAACATTATGCTATCTCCAACTAAAAGTTTTGAAACCAGAGTAATACCAAGCTCTGACAGGTGTTAAGCATATGTATATTGTGTAACATATCAGTGGTATAATGGCATCGCCACCAACATGTCCAGTAAAATTACACAATGGACTGCTTCTGTGCTCAACAATGTTATTTCTTTAAAAAGGAAGTTTAGCTTTTAATCTAGTTGTATTTTTGTGGAATATTAAAGTAATGAAAGAAAGTGAGAAATCATGACCAGATCATAACTAAAGAACTATCAAAGAACTGCCTGTGATGTTTATTTATCCTATGCTAGTTTTTTTTATAGTCTAGCATCTCTTGTCTGATCCTAATATCGGTGTTACTCTTTAGTGATCTGATTATATCAGTCCAGTGCTTATGGTCTTATCCTAGTATCTGTGCTAAAGTCTAGTGCCTTGGATCAAATCTAATGTCTGTCCTAGTCTGTTGCCTGGGATTCTATCCTAGTATCAGTGCTATAATCTAATGCCTTGGATCATATCTAGTGTCTGTCCTAGTCTGTTGCCTGGGATCCATCATAGTATCTTTTTATAGTCTAGTGCCTTGGGTCATATCTAGTGTCTGTCCTTGTCTGTTGCCTGGGATCCTATCATAGTATCAAGCTATAATCTAGTGTCTTGGGTCATATCTAGTGTCTGTCCTAGTCTGTTGCCTGCGATCCTATCATAGTTTCAGTGCTATAGTCTATTGCCTTTGGTCATATCTAGTGTCTGTCCTAGTCTGTTGCCTTGAATCCTTTCATAGTATCAGTGCTACAGTAGAATGCCGTGGATCATATCTAATGTCTGTCCTAGTGATTTGCCTTGGATCCTATCATAGTATCAGTGCTACAGTTGAATGTCATGGATCATATCTAGTGTCTGTCCTAGTCTGTTGCCTGGGATTCTATCATAGAATAAGTGCTATAATCTAGTGCCATGGATCATATCTAGTGTCTGTCCTAGTCTGTTGCTTGGGATTCTATCATAGTATCAGTGCTATAATCTAGTGCCGTGGGGCATATCTAGTGTTTGTCCTAGTCTGTTGCCTGGGATTCTATCATAGTATCAGTGCTAAAATCTAGTGCCTTGGATCATATCTAATGCCTGTCCTAGTCTGTTGCCTGGGATCTTATCATAGTACCAGTGCTATAATATAGACCTAGTATCTGTGCTACTGTGTAGTTTTAGTGAAGTGTTGTCTGATTGATCCTATCCTAGTATTTGTGCATTTGTTGTTGGTGTTAACTAGTCTTAAGTAAATGTTTTAGTTTAGTTCCTTTGATCTTAGCTTACTGTCTGTATTAAAGTCAAGCATGTTTTAATTTCTTAGTACTTTGCTACAGATTGTAACCTAATATTTGCACTACAATCTTGTGATTTTCTTCCTAGTATCTGTACTAGTCTAGTGTCTGTGTCACACCTGATCTGTAATCTAGTGATCGTCCTATTATACATGTCCCAATACCTGAGTCTAATTCTTATAATTCTAGGGAACACAGCTCACTCACAGTTTAAATGGAATAAGAATTCCTGTTTGTTAGACAAAAATAATACTGTGTCAGATCTCTGATGAACTAAGACTCATCAATTCTGTAGAAATTTCAAAAAATATTTATTGGCTGTATAAAGAAATGAGATGAATAGCTCTTTTGTCTCCGATTTCCATGTCAGGTCAATATTTCATTTATATTAGTAACGAAAGCTGATTACTGTGATTAACGCCAATTTAGACTGTTCTGTGTCACTGTTAGTGGCTGATGATATTCTTAACTACAGCTCTTGGCAGCGATCACCAATACCTCTTTGAGTACTTCACACAGATTGGTGATCAGAAATCAATTAAGTCTTGCAGGTGATAGTTCTATTGTAACCACCAGAACAAAAACTCCCTTAACCAGAATCGACTACAGAATATTGTTACCGCAAAATAATGAAGTAAATAGCTAGATTAGGTGTCTTTTAATAATAGCTTACAAACAAAAAAGCCTCATAGAGACAAATCATTTCAATTAAAAAATGATGTTTCAAGTAAATCTGATCTTTCAAGTTGTTGATTTTTTTCAATAATAAGATGGTTTGACAAGGCATTTCAGTACAGAATTACAGAGTTATGATAAGAAAAAGTTAGTTGAAATTAAGTGTTAATTGGCTGTTTAAAGGCTTGTCTTATAAATCAATCAATAATATTACATAAAGTTTAAAATGTAGAGTTTTAAAGAAAATAGACTTGTGGTGAACATATAAAGTTGCTCCCCTTGGAAAAGTTCTCATCAGATAATATGCTGTGACAGTGCTTTGAATAATAATTCAAAGTGCCAGTTCTAAAAATTTCAAAATAACAAGGTTTATAGAAATTCAGCATGGCCACCAGCAGCAGATAATGCATTTGATTTGCTTAAATGTGTCAGAAACTTTGAATTGTTCTATTGTTTGAATGTTCTTTGAGTAATTCAGTGCTGTTCAGAACTTCAAAGATGGAACTGTTTAAGAATGGAAACCATGAGAAGTATCTTTAAAAACCTTGTCTGAATATGCAAGGCAAATTAAATTGTTCTGTCACGTGAATGATTATAGTGTGGGCCTTTACAAAAATTATGCTCTTCATGCTTATAGGAAATTCAAAATGGCCACCATTATCAGAATTGTTTATAACATTAAACCGTTTTGGAAATTTGTTTAGAGGTCATTTTGGCTGAAATGTTTGAGGTCCTATAAAAAGTTGTACAAATATCTTCTTGTGTTTTGTGCAATTTGACATCAGAGTTTAACTGAATTACCATTAGGTCCTATGAGATATAAATAGAGACACCACATGTAAGTATTGTGGTATAAGGTAAGCATTACAGATTCCTTGGAGTCTTTGTTTTAGATTTTTTATATTATATATGGGTACAAAATAAGAGAAATGTAAAACTATAAAGTGTGTCTTGAGATTTCAGATTTCCTAATTCTCCTGGCTTTATCAGTTTCAACAGTCAAGAACACTATTAAAAAAAGAAATGTTTCCTAAATTTGCATATAATTATAAAATTGAAAATTTTAAAAAGTTTAAATTTTGATTTTTAGTCATATGCTAATTTTTCAGAAGAATTTAACATAATTCGCAAAAAATGAATTCTATTGATTAAGGTAGGAAAATTTCATTGGGCTGCTAGAAAAAATCTGAGCATAGAAACTTGCTGAGACTTTGGAATTATAATATTCAAACTCTCAATGTCTTTAACTTCCATGCTCAGATTTTTCCCCAGAAAAATATGAAGAGTTTCAGGGCTATTTGACATTTCATTAAATCTTTCCATATATGGTAGTAATCCTGACTGTTTAAAGCATTCCATTTTTTGCTCAGTATAACCCTAGCTTTCTTTTCATTGATACATTCAAAAGCAAAATCTCAATTACTTCTTGGAGGCTTTTGAAAAGCTGTTTATACAAAACCAATGAAAACAGAAGTAGGTCAAGTTTGACCCTTTCTTTGCCCTTATTTTAGCTTCACTTTTTTTTTGCCAAAACAAATTCAGTCAGGCTATTTCAGCAGCTAAACCCAAGATCATTAATGTGAATTCTTACAAACTTGTGAAAAAGTGCCTCAATTTACCTTGTTTTTGGCCTTAAAGAAAATTTGCTTCATCTTAAAGTCAGGATTTATAAGAACAGTGCATGTACTTTAAGCATGATGATACATGAATTATTATCAGTTCTATCATAAATAAATTTGAACCCAATTTAAATGATTAGGCATTTCTATTGTTTTAAAAGTATGCGGTCATAAAATCTTAATTTATTGTATTGGAAAGTCATTGGTCAAGTAGAAACATCAATATATTGAAATAAAACCACAGTAGAAATATTTTTCCATTGTGAAAACAAAAGGTGAGATACAAGTTTAACGATTTTCTCTTGATTTAAGCTTTTATCTGTGTATTGAGCTGGCCCCAGGCAGGAGGACATAGACAAACGCTTTGTTACCAGCCCCTTCAAAGTGGGTCGTAGTTTTATTACAATAGTATTTGTCATGTTATCTTGCTCCCATCAAAGTAAAGACAAAATGTTCGACAGAATATGATTAAAACAGCTACTGATAACAAAATCATACGTTTGTTGTATTTCCTTTGTTTTACAAAACAATAGGTGAATTTATAAACCCCAGGTCAGTGTCTCTGACTTCCTTTAGTTTAACATTACATCTTTTTGTGACAATGATTTGACAAAGTTTTGTGTTCAGTTACAAAGGATTGCAGATGTTTTTATCGCTTTAGTTTGTAAAATATTTTTGGGAGGATTTTTATCAAGAAAAATGCTTCTTGACGCAATGAAAATGAAGACATCTTCACTCGTTTTAGACAATGGTAAGTGTTTGTAGTTATTTTAAAATAAAAGTTTGTTCAGATTAAATGCAAATATTTAATTTGAGTATTTATAGTATTGAAGTTGCATTAGAATTTTTTTTAATGTGAATTTTTTATGGCAAAATACTAATACAACCATATCAGGTTGCAAAATTGTCATATTAATGAAATCGGAGAATTGATCATAAATTATTAAAAGTTTAAAAAACAATCCACTTTCCTTGTCTCTAATTTAACTGACTTAAGGTCTAAATGTAAGATCAATGTCTGATTTTTTTTTCAATTTATTGGACCAAAGCACAATGGCCTGTCAGACATTTTCACTTCTAATCAAAAAGCAAACAGAGTTTGGATTAATTACCATTATTTGCCATGTTTAAATACTTGTGTACATTAGGAAGTTAACAAACTTCAGTGTTCATGATTCTAGCTGTTCAATTTTAATTGTTTGTTGATTTCTTGACAAATTTAACATGTAAGCCATTTGTTTGTTGGTGGGAGGGTGTAATGTTTGAGGTATAATAGTGACAGTTTAATGAGAGGTCATCATGGCGGTCGTTACCTGCAGGGGGTACCTGTCTTTTTGCACCTTTGATGTGACTTACTACCTGGTGGTTTGTCTATGTTGTTATAATTGTACACCACAATAATAGGGGTGTAGGAGGATTCAGTTATACACTTTATATGGTGTAATTTTGTTTCATTAACACTAAGGTGAAGGTTTTATGTGGTAATAAATTACTGTGAAAAATTTAGTCAGTTTGATACAATGCAACTCCAGGTTTTTTGTGAAATTGTATTGACAAATGAAAGACCTAATTATGTGTATTGGAGTTTTACTGAGGAGTATCATGCAATATACTATGTATCTTTGTCCAAAACCAGTTTCTTCCATACTTGTTCATTTATTATTATAGCAGACATGTTAATATATCTATGATTCTTATAAATGGATGGTTACGAGTCTACAACTTACCATACTAAGAAATTTAGACAAGCTAGGCGCTGTTGCAGCATTAATTCTTGTTTAAAGAAAGGTTCAAGATTATATATAGTATTATGGAGCTTGTTAAAAAATGGAAAAGAACCATTTTATTGGTGCTACATAAATTCCCTGCACGCTATATTAGATAAGTTGAACACTCAAGGAATAAAACCTTTAGAAGGTTTCTTTCATTTTATTTTTGAAATTGGTTGCATTATTACTTTTTACAATTATTTACAAACGTAACATGTTTACCACAAGATTTAAGAGATTCAAACTATTACAGATACCATCATCACTTCATATTCAAAAGTGGTTATGCCCTTTGTAGGCTACAACCACAAGGTTCCATGTTTTATATGAAACCCTTTTCTTTATATCGTTCCATGGAATTTAAAAATCAAATACCAAAAAGTGCATCTTGATGCATTCCAATTACTTGTCAAGATTGTCCATGAGCTGTAAGGCTTCATAGCTTTAAGTTTCATGCCCGAATGTCAATGAAGCACTTTGTTTTCTCTAATTGGACATTTTTCTTCTTAAACCATTGTTATTAAGAAGTGATTGTTGTAGATACAGCCAAGTTAATGCTGGTATATTCTGCACTTTGAGAGAATAATTGGTAATTTTCTCCCTCGTTTCCCCCATTGATTGGGTTCACTGAAGGAGAAAAATCAGATAAGGAAAAAATTGTAACAATAGGATTTTGTTTAAGGAAGACAACAATACAGTGTAAAGAACACTGTAACCTTTTTCCTTTGTTTACAGGCGATGTATCCATACGGAACTCTTTAATTCTAATCATGTAAACTGAAACAGTGCACCTTTAAAAATGATTGGAAAAAAGAGAAAGATAGTATTTTAAAGGTTTTTACATGGGTGTTCTGACAATTCATCTAACACCTGTGAATGTCAACCATATAAAATTTCTTTTTTTTCTTTCAAAATTCTTTGTTAAAGTTTTTAAGCATTAGTTTTCAGTTACAATATGGATATGTGATAGGAAATTCATATCCCTCTCAGGTGACCATAGTCACAAGAAAATTTCCTAGTTTTTCAGGATTTTTTGAAGTCTGATTATGTGAACAGTCACCAAAGATAATGGGTTCCACTTGTTGCTCTTCTGGGAGATGACTGTTTATTTGCATTATGGAACTTCAGCATTCTTGCAGTCTGGTTATATCATTTGTAAGAAATTAACGAACCACCTGGTTTTAAACAATGATAGCCATTTGTACCCATTAGCCAGAAATCATCTGTTTAAATATTTATACATGGATTTTCAATCAAAGTTTAAGTCATCTGACCTGCTGCCCTGGTAAAGTCATTTATTTTCTTTTTTGAAGTTTTCAATTCATCCCAGCTGATTTCTAGCTGTAATGGCTATTTGGTTGGACTCCATGAACACTATTTAGAATTAGATGTATTACAGTTTTGATAAACTTCTTAATGTATTTAACAATACTTTATCAGAATGTTAATTATTAGAAATAGTCAGTTATGATATAAAACATGATCAAATTTTGTGGAACCAAACCAAGTGTCATGCCCATGTTTATGTATATGCCTCCAACAATAAGTTCGGAGCATAGGCTAATGTGACCAAATAATGTACCATGTTAGAACCCTAGGGTCCATTAAGAGAAGGATAATCTGTTTTCCTGTACAACCCCAGGAGATAATGTGTCACATCAAATAATAAAATTTTCACCTTACTTTGTACTAAAATTGACCTTACTTCTTTGTTTTCTGAGGAAAAGGAAAGAAATTTTGTACAGAAAGAAAATCAAAATTGTCTTCTGTCTTTTTGACTTATTGTTATAAATTATGTTATTTTTAGTTAGGCCACATTAAATTAATTTTTTAGATTCCTAAAATAGTGGAAGGGGAGGTTAGATTTAGTTTTTAATTTATGTATTCACCATTTATTGACTAGAAGTAATTAGTAAATGTTTAAAAGCCTTCATATCTGCTGTGTTGAAATGGAAAATTTTGGGGGCAGACAGGAAATGCATCTAAAGATTTAATTTTGCTGAGACTAACAACCAGCTTTTGTGGTCTTTTTTCATAAAATTGTGCTGGCAAGCTACATAAGGAAGTCATATCTGTTGCTTTGATACTAGGCCGCTTAAGAAAACAGACTATTTGCAGCAAAATTTTTTAAGGTTTGATGATATTGTTTAAATCGGAAGTTTGTATGAAAGGAGAGTTAGTGTAATCCGTAGAAAGAATTTCATCCGTAGCCCTCATTGTTAACAGATGTTGAAGTCTAACATTGTCATTTGACTAAGTTAAATTTCTGTTTAATGTAAATATTCTGATTTGATATAAGCAATAATTTGGTAATTTACATTAAACTTTGAAAGTGTATTAGATAATATTGCAAGGATTAAAATATTTTAGAGAAAATCTGGTGTGATTTAACAGGACAAATATGCTTGTACACATATTTGTTGTAAGTAACTGACAATCCATCAACATGTAAAATAATTACATGGTCATCATCTTAATAATTTCCCATTCAATAAATTATCACTTACAGAAAATTCAGTAATATTTAATCATGTACATGTATACTAGGAGTAAGAAAGAGAAATTTTATCATGTCTGGAGTTGATCCAACTAGATATATAATGGAAATGAATTTATATAATATTTTCCAACATGAATTTAGACTTTTTAAAAAGACCTGAAAAATTTTAAAATACATTGATCATCCTCATTGCAACTTGGTATCAAACATTTTTTTGTTATTGCATAAAAAAATAAATATTTTAGAGTGTTATTGTTATAAAAAAATTCAAAAATGAGGCAGTAAATGTTTATTTGATTTTATTTGTTTTTGAACTGATCAATTTATTTTTTTCCGAAATTTTCACATTTTATAAAAAAAGTTTGAAATTACAATTAGTTACATAACAGTTTAATATTGTTTTACAATTATAAATATTTTTCATCACAGTTCAACTAATTCATTAATGCCTAGAAGTGGCACTTGACAATTAACACCTATTTTGTTTATTTTTCTGTTGTTTTGAAAAATAAATATTTTCTTTAATCAGGGTAGACCAATCAATCAACATGTATTACAAATCGATCAAAACATAGATCTGTAGTGAGTTTTTCGACAAAAACCTTCGGCACCTTGTTGTTATTTGTCATAATATAGGTTAGTTATAGTGTTATGACAGATTAGTGTTTCTTATGTTCCCTGCCTGGGGAGGTACCCTGGTTAAATAGGAAGCAATATAAATGTTGAAGGAATTAGACAAGGTGCTCTACTGTTACCTTTCCTTTTGTTCAGTTCACTTCCTATTTAATTGACTTGATACTGGATTAGAATTAATTATTTGCAAGTGTACAGTTAGTAAACAGTACTTTAAGGTATGAATTCAAAGACTTTTCTAAAATTAAAAAAAAACGGATGACAAATAAGATTGAAAAAATTTATTTTCTATTTTATTTTGTTTAACTTAGTTTTTTAATGATTGATAGTATAACAATGGAACATTTTTGATAATGTTTAAACTTATACCAGTATGTATATTAGTTAAATTTTGTTAATATTATATAGATGTACCTTGTAAATCTATTTTGTTGTCCTTGAAATAATTTTTAATGTCAAAGTTTGCACTAAAAAAAATGTCATGCACTGAAACAGTTATGTTAGCTGCACTTTGTTGAATTTATTTTATAACAGATGCATTGAAATTTAGAGAATGATAAATAATATGTTGCAATGCAAGGTTATGTTATCATGATGTGCAGATTTTTGCTGTTCACAATTGCTTCTATTTACTTAGACAAAAACATTCTAACTTTCTCATACTCTTTATCTGATAAAGAATTTTTCAAGAGCTGCTGAATAACAAGAGTTGACAAATTTTAAATCATTTTAGAAAAAATATGATATTTTGTGCATATATATAATAAAACTTTCCAGCATCTTGCAAATAAATTAGTTTTGTTATCATGAGTTTTCCTTCAAATGGTTTCAAATTCAAATATAGTTGTAAAGGTAAGACAAAATCATTGGGTTCTGGAAATTTAAAAGAAATAAAAATATTTTAGTTGCCTTATGGTTGTAGTGGTTTGATTCCCAAAGAAATGCTTAAGATAAAATGATGTAATTGGACCTATTCACAAAGGGGCAGTGCTATTAAGTGTATCTACTTGAATATTATTATTAAAGATAATAAATTAAGGTTTTTTTTCTATTACAGGAGTATGTCATCCAAGCGAAAAAATACACCAACAAAACTGTCGCAAGACAACATTGTAAATGAAACCATCACAGAAAATTTAAATAGTGACTGCAGTGTGGATAGTGACGACGAACTTGAATCCAGATTTCAAATTGTCACAAAATCAGACAGCGAATCAGACTCTTGTTCAGAAGGGAGACCAACAAGTAAGAAGCAGCGAATCTTACAAAGTGTGAAACAAGACTCAGACTCTGAATCTGATCGGGAGACATCTCAACTTTCCAACGGTTTCAACAACTGTACGACAACAAAATCCTCTTTAGGATTGCATAGAAAGTCAATGGACAGTGTGTTACGACGTCTGACAACACGGACAGAAATGGCAGAGTGTGATGTAGAAAACAATAATGATCATCATCATGACACAAAGGTAGAAGAAAGTTTGAAAGTTCTGCTTAGTGGTGGCGACAGTTTGAACGATAAAGAAAAAAGACTAGGGGAAATGATTGCACAGCTACAGACCCTTAAAGATACCATTTCCAAACAGAAGCAGGTAGGCATTTTTACATTTCTATGCAAAGGTGTTGTCCAGTGTTGAGATGGTCACAGTGCATTGTTATTTAATCTCTCTCTGGAGATCAAATATGTTTATATACAACACTTGGTCAAAAAATGTACAATGCTTCATTTATTGGTATGTTATTGTTGTGTGGCCTGGAATTGTTTGGTGTTAAAAGTTCACCAGCAGATGATGAAAGAGTTGATATTTTTAAGTATCAACATGTCTTCTAATAAAAGAAGATAATCATCAGAATAACAGAAAGATGTTAATTTTGTTGTTGTCTTTCCTCTATAAAGCTCCCACTCTTTGATAGGCCATAACAACAGGTATTAACTTGATCATAGAAAAATATGTTTATTGTTTTGGCAAAGTCAAGATTTTTTATCTTTAATTCATGTTAAGCATAAAAGTGTTAAACTTTTTTAAATGATGGGAAATTGTTAGAAGCTTTTGTTTAAGACTCTCTGGAAGCACATAGCAAAACAAAGAAAATTGCAGTGGGATTTTGTTATGGTTTTTAGATAGATACTACTACAGATAATGAGTTACTGAACTGAGGGCTTTGAAAGATAAAAATTGTTTAATTATTTGCTTTTCTGTAGTGATGATTGTGTTTTTCATTGTTGAGTTCTGGTACAGTGCTATTTGGGTACAGGGCACCAGTTTAACACCTAATTTACACATTTTAACTTCCAATAAATAAATTTTTGTTAATTAATGTTATTGAAAGATGATATATTTAGTTGAAGTGCATTGCTGACGATGTATGTCTTGTCTTTATGCTTACTCATTTATGTTGGCGTAAAAAAGCAAACAATGTATGCTTGGATTTTCTGCAAAACTACTATCATCGTGACTTTGATGAGCCCTGTAACACTAAGCAATATGCAGAAACTAATGAAATGCATAAAATTTTCATTTCTGACTCGAAGTTTGAATCAAAGAAATTTTTTGTCGAGTAAAAGTTGCAAAAAATTTAAACAATTTAAATAGCAATAATTATAAAAACTGCTATATTGTACTTCTGCATGAGTTATCACCCCTATGACATAACCTTCAAAGAGAAAGTGTTAAGTTAAGACTGCAATTAATTTTTGTCATTATATCATAATGAAAATTGAATAAGATTGAAATTAATACAAATATCCCCTGACAAAAAGAGATTTGACTTTTATTTGGATATCATGTGCTGAGGCATGCCAAGCAAATTAGGACTCTGCCTAATGTTAAATACAATAGTGGCTGACATTCAACAAGCTTCAGATCATTATCTCATAAAAAATCTCCCCAATATATTTAATTGTTTAGAAAAGTTTAAAATACTCTAAAACGACCCCGTTTCCTGTTTTCGTAAACTTGAAAATGCTCTCTGAGTTCTTAAACTTCCTTAGATATGTACAAAGGGTAAATTATTGAAACAGATAATGGGTGAAATTAGCTAATATTGATGTCTTAATCCACCTCACTTTCAAAAATTGCCAATCTTTATCCAAAAGCAATTTATATTAAGTTGTATATTGTCTTTAAGTGGTCACAAATGGCTTCAAAATGGACTCATTAACAAAGAGCATTTGGGATTTTATTGTCTTTGTAATGGTGCTGGAATGATTTTGTTTTTTATGTGTCGTAAATCGGAGTAGATTTTTTTATATTAAATGCTAAAGAATACCTCGCTGTAATAAATCGGAAAATAGAGAAGACAATTTTGCTTGCTAATGTAATTATTTGTCTCATTTGGTAAAAAGCGTAATAGAATTTATTTTATCCTTTGGTATTAATCTTTTTATTTCGAGACATGTAAAATATAGATGTGTTGTGAAACTATCCTAGGCAATTATTTTATATTAGAACATGAAGAATGAAGACAGAGATAGAATCATGTTGCATCATCAATGTGAGCTGGATTTTCTCCTGATTTGCCCTTGCCAAAATTTGTTTCCCCCTCTCAGTAGTTATTATAATATATCATAGAAGGGGAAATTTGACAATTTGGTGATTTTTTAGAAATGCATTTTTAAATTAAATGAAACCTCAAATTTCCAAATAAAACTATATTGAATAACTGCTAAACACAAACATAAATCTTACTTACAATTTATTCTATATTGGTAGACGAAGCCTGCATTATGAAAGTCCATAAACACAGTGTGTATATTGACCAATCAGGAGGTCTGATTTTTTACAAGCAGTAAAGATTGTGTATTTGAAAAGCCAACATTTTGTATTTTACAGAGCTCTCCAATGGCTCTTAGTAATACTCTCCTAATCACATTACTTTTGTTATTTCAGGGTCCAGTAAATGGCTCAGACAACGGAAATGGTAAGAAAATAAGGCAAAATAAATAAAAAATGAAAACATTTGAAATTAAAAATGAAATTAAAGGTTTAATGTAAATTTATAAAGCTCTGTCAAGAAAAGTTTCTTTGACTTAAATTTGAGTACTTTTAAGGCAAAAGTATTGTACTTGTATACAGGACATGGAAGTTTTACCACATTATTTGCTTCTGTCAGACTTTCAAGTCATGATTTTCTCTTCAAAACAAAGAAATTTTGATTTGTTATAACCATTATGTGTTTTTTAATATTGAGCATTTTCTGCTCAAAGAAACAACTTCTTTGATAGAAATGTTTGAAAATTTTGCCTACAATACTTTGAAGTGTTATGGGTGGATTTCTTATTCTCATGAAAGAAGATGTACACATTGCAGCTGAGAGGAGGATACTCTAACATCACTTTGTCTCTTTGTATTGTGAAAACATTAACAAAAAAACTATCTAATGATATAAGAAACTGCAGGTTTTCTGTTTTCTCGTCTGCACTGTTATCTGTTCTGTTTGAACTTCTCTGCACAGTTTCACAAGGCTTCAAACTATTTGTATTAATGGTGATCCCCACTTGTTTCAGAAGATATAACAACTTTTTTCTTAGATTAAACACAATCAAGGTGGGGAGAAGAATTTTCCCACATCATTAAAAACAATATAGGCATAATGAAGTGTTATGATTGACACTGCTGGAAATATTCCTGGAAAAAACTTCAACAAAGCTTTGAACAGCAATACCCCATTCTGGGAAATAAAATTAACTGCAATATTAATTCATCATTAGGAAGAACAAAGTTGATCTAAACTGTTGCTTGGTGACATTTTAATGACTATTTTCATGGTCAAAACTTTATAAAAACAGGAGATGTGGCATGATTGTCCATGAGACAGCCTAGTTGCATTAAAGCAAATGGTGAGCTAAATTGAAGTCTTTGCTTTGTTTTTGGGTGTCCTTAATAGAAAATACAGTAATTTTATTTGCATACTGCAGATTACTACCATTGTCATTTTGTGAGAAAGTGACACCCCTTATTTTTAAACAATCAGTGAAACTGATTAGGTAAACAGTCTGTTAATATAATATAATGGAATTATCACACAAACTTCTTTATTAATGTGGGAAAAATAGATTACTCATAGATTGTAATTTTTGTTTTCCGACGAGCATCATCTGAAGTGGGAGTCTTTAGATATCTTGAGATATGACCATGAGAAATGAAAAAAAACATTTAAGGGACTTTTTCAATTAAAAATATATGTATAATTAATTTGGATTTTGTTCCTGAATTTTTAATCTATCTTTTCCTGCTTCTTCCATTCAACTCTTGAGCTCAAGGGCCTTTATAAGTGTCTCAATGTAGATGACATAATTTTGCTGTATCAAAGTGTTAATTTTATCTTCCTAATTGTAAAATTATAAACTTGACAAATGTTTATTTATTTATATTATAATGTAGAGACCTTCCTTGTCCCTTGTTTTCAGAATTCTGTAAAATTAATTTCCTTAATTTCTATTGTCTTTTTTTCAAACAATGCACAAGAATTGAGGAAATTTTTAGTCTTTTTTCATTGTTTTTTGTCACACTGTTTGATAGGACTGCAGATAATAAGAGGTATTGTTGTTTATTTTTTCACAGAAAACGATGGCCATTATTTTATAGAATATTTTCATTTTTATCTAATTTTGAATTTGAAATGAATACTTTTATTATTGGTTTTTCTGTAAGGTTAAAATTATTATACTAATAGTATATTATATCAGTTATGACATCTCTGTATAACTAAGAGGAGGATCAAAATTAAGTAAAAAATTTGACAGGTGCAAATTTTATATAAAGTTCTTCATTTCATTACATAACACAAAATTAAATTTAAAATCAAAGTAGATTCTCTCAACAAGTACATAATAAATATGTTAAAGTTTTTCATCAATACCATTAGAATGAGTTTTTTACTTGCTATTTTGGGGAAGAAGCGATGCATTGTCAAGTTATTTTTGTTGATTTGAATACTAGTAATATCATCAATTTAAATCTAATTAAAGTAAAGCATTGATATAATCTCCAATTCCTTTCCAAATTGGTTGTAACATGCCCATGCAAAAGTTTTCAAATTAAAAATTCTAATGATGTAATTGGTCGATATGTTTCCGTCTGTGTCCCATAAACTTTGATAAATTATCAGGTTTTATCATCAGAAAAAGGTAACAATATCTATGGATAAACACAATTACTAGCACATTGACGTACCTATACCCGTCAGAGGTCATTTAGTGCATTTTCAGATCCTGACAGTGATTTTTTCATTGATAACAATAAAGTATCCTTATTGCGAGGTCGAGAGTGGCATGCTATGGGTGTGGGCCAGACAATGGTACAACAACCTAATACTTGACCGAGACTATTGTGGGAAACCCACCCAATTGTTTATTATCATACTGAAGTACACCCACTACTTGTTAAGTTTAAATCCAGGTGTTGTGCAGTGATCTTCAATAAAGGGTGGTTCACAAATTTAAGTGGTAACAGTTATGTCTCTTACAAATAAAGGAAAAGTTAGTAATTTTGGAGTGATATTTAAAAAATACATTTAATTTCTATTTGATTTTAATGTAGTCACATTACTGATTAATTTTGTTCAACCTAATTTGTTCAAGTTTTCTTTAACAGATTTTTTTATGGTTTTTGATATTGTCTCTAAAACATTTGTACTATTACTTTATATATTGTTATACCATTACAGAAGCCAAATTATCAAGATAGGGTATTAATGTTTATTTATTTTATTCAAATGGCTTTACATACACTCCTTTTTCATAGTAAACATAGTTTAATATCCTTTATGAAAAAATATTAATAAGTCACCCAGCACTGTTTGATAAAAGGATCTCGCACCTTTGTGAAATTCTGACACCAGTTTATGTGCCATGTCTTACTACCTTCTATCCCACCCCCAGTAAACAACACATTGTGTAAATAATTTAAAACAGTAAACAATCCATTATTTGTTTGTACTTGTATAGGTGACAATGCCTTGCACTGGGTTTTATGTACATTTAGTTATGTGACACTAGGGAGATTTCCTGTGGATTTGTGAAATTGATATGGTTAGGGCAATAAAAGTAATACCATTGTTCTCTGCAGAATAAACCAATCTGATTGGCTAACAATATATTGAATTATTTTAAATACCAGTAAAGCACCATTTTATGGCATATTATTTTTGATGTTGGTGACTTCATACAGAGCTTGATAAAATGACTTTGATGTGTTATGGTAAAGTAGACCATTAGTTTATTTTAAGTGACTGATATTAAATTGAATTTAATTATTAGTTATTGTTGATAAATAAATATAAAAAAATATTATTTATAAATTGACTAAACACTACAAATTAAGACATTGAACTTTCTGCAGTTTGTTACTGAAAGTTTCCCAGATCTTTCCTCCACATTAATCAATCACTAGCCCCTCAAATTTCAATTAACATATTTAAAACTAAAAGGACTTTTTAACCAGCCACTAATTTTTACATACTGACTAAATTAAATTTGCCAAACAATTTATATTTTTCTGGTGATCAAAGAAAATTTTATATATCCCAAACTGCCCATTTTGTTGAAGGTTCAAAGAAACAGAAATTGTTACAGATATTTATCATTTTTTCACCTGCTGTCTTCAAAAGTAACCAAAGAAAAAGTTTTGTATGAAGAATAAAATAAAATACAATATCAAGATGGTATAATAACATAATGAAAGTTCAGTTAATAACCTTTCTGATGCAGTTTATCAACAATAACTCACAAGGGTATTAAATACACACAGCAAAAAATTAATAATCAGAATAAAAATATAATGATGTGTTATCTTGATATAAACAATGATGTCTTTCACACCCTAGGAATCATAATTATTGTTTTATCTTTCCATCCGTTGTTTACGTTTGTCAAAACACGATTGGAACACAACTGATCTCCGTTTATCTATAATTATAAGCCAAAATTAGCCAATGAACTGATTCAGCACCCGATTGCACCCAATGCCAGCGGTGCAAACATTTGTTTCACTCGTCATTCGAGACACATTCTCTGCCATTCAAGACTTATCAGGGCTTTTTGTTCTTAAGTTAACACAAAGCCTGGAGTTTGGGGTATTTAATTAGGGAGATTTAGTTTAGGCAGTACTCATTATATTGTTACTGTTTATTTTTTTGCCTGATTTCACGGGTCAGCTTCACCCCTGAGACTTCTGTTTTTGTTTTGTCAGAAGAACATATTTTCAATCATAAATAATCGTTTATGCACTCCCCTATAAATTTTTCACTTTTCCTTTATGTAGAAATGTTGCTTTAACTATGAATTACGATTTCCCCAAAATTGGCATGTTGATAAGGAGATAGAAAGTACATACATAAAATTGTTGAATAACCAATAAAAAAAAATCATCATATTGGATTATGATTAAAAACATATGCAAAGAAAGATTTACATTTCTAGAGTTACAATAATTGTTTTTCTTCCATCAACCTCCATTTGTAATCCTTAGATCTGTTCTTCTCCAGTTTCTAATAAATTTGGTAGAAACATAGTTTGTTAAGTTATGATGCTACTGTAAAACCATCAGGAACGGAGAAAATTTC
>JARWCS010000048.1:1028427-1038633 GCA_034783895.1 Geukensia demissa
TCACATTAACTTTGATGGCAACTCTAATCCAGGTGAGCGATCACAGGCTCCTGGGAGCCTCTGGTTGCTGCAATATATTGGTCGTCACACCAGTGGAGTAGAGTTCAGTTAGTTAAGTAATACAATATAACTGATTTTACTCTGATAGAAATATAGAACTGAAGTTATTGGTTTGTTTGGATTTATTTTAGCATGGTAATGATATAGATCTAAAGCCTGTAGGAAGCAGATTTATGCAGAAACAATCATTTACAGTTCACTGGGGAACAGATAACAGTGGGGATATGCTGTTTATGGAGGTTAGTTTTAGATACAGTCAAACCTGTATTAAGAGGTCATCATCCAAAATAAAATATTGTTTGTTTGTTTCTTTAAAAACTGACCTTAAAAAATCTGCCCAACTGTCAAAATTTAATTTTCTCTAATTTTTTTTTTTATTTTGATCAGGATATTCCAGTGATTAGTGGTATCATCAATGACTTTGGTATTTGTTAAAATTTTGCTGAAAACCGTCATCACGGTTGATAAAATAGTTTTTTTTTCCACCTACAGACCCTACACTTAAAAGTACAGTCAAAAACAGAAAACAAACATATTTTAAGGATTGGCAATTTGAACCCTGGCTGTAATTTCAGGGGTTTAGAAATACTGCAGATTCCTGCAGAACAATATAAAATAAATTTGTAATCAGAGAGGTCTGACCACTTGGCTGTTAAATACCTTCAGGGACCTCTGGTTACAAAGTACAAGTTAACAATTGTGGTATAAATTTGGAGAATTATTCTATGCAGTACACTTATTTCAAGGAGTAACCTCTCTATATGCTGGTTCAACTTTCTTTCGTCTTATTAATTATGCTGTGAATGCAAAACAAATCGATTAGGATCAATGAATGATATTCACCAATGACTTCCGTTCGGTGTCACCACTCAACTATCAGGTATTTCTTATTGGTGAAATCAGATTTTTAGAGAAAATTTATCAGTTAGCACATGTTTGAGAATTACCCATTGTGCATGGTATTTCCCTGAATCACGACGTCTCAGAACAAAACTTTATAGTGCAACAGCAAGACCAAACCGGAGAAAATAGTTGGTTTTAATCATCTGATGCACTGGTTTTGATTGTTAAGGTATCGGGAACATAATACAAATGGAGGTCAATAACTTTTATTTTTGTTAACAATACGATGGAAATCGTGATTTTAGTTTTACTCGGGAAATGTAATGTAGGTGAATAGATGAATTCTCTGAAAACCGGTTTTAATTATTTAAAGGTTTACTATAGATTAATAGTATTTCGGAAGTTTACTGAAATTTTCCGATGTCATTAGGTTAGATCTTCTAGAACATCCTGGTCTTTTTTATAATCACATGGTTAATTATGTTCCGAATACCTTAAATCACAATTATTTTTTTCCTGTTGTAGGTGTGTGATGACTGTATTATACTACGTAGTGTAACCAGTGCAATATGTGATAGATGGTGGTATGAAAAACTGGTCAATATGACATACTGTCCTAAAACTAAGGTGCTGTGTTTATGGAGAAAACACGGAGAAAAAGTTCAGCTTAATCAATTTTATACTAAAAAGGTAAATTCTACATATGATTAACTGCTCTTTGGCAATTTCTGGTTTTAAGTTACCGTAATCAAAGGGCATCAAGTTTTTAATTTTAGCAATAGAGTGGGTTTAGTTAGTAAATACACATATTTCAGTGATTTATATGCAAGATGGCTTTTTTTCAGGAAATCTTTAGAAATAAGAGTTCAATCTCCCAAAGATTGTTGCTTATCAAAAAAAAAAAAAAAAACAAACTTAAAGCCCTGGCTCTTGAACTTTGTGATCAGATTTTAACACTTATGATAATTTATTGGATGATACCATACATGGAACCTTGTACAAATAATATAGAAAAAGGGGGGGTGTATGGTGTAAATATTCATGACACAAAAATCTCCAGAACATGTATGGATTGATACTGTTTGACAAAATTGGCAGATCATTCAGTAATGCTGACTTCAACTTTTGCAGATTTTTTATGTTTTAACTGCAAAAAAAAACAAAAAGACTCCAAGTATCCCGCTAATCGTTCAAATTTTTTATTGACTGTGTCTTATTTTCAGTGTAGAGAATTGTATTTCTGTGTCAAAGAAGCTATGGAGAAGGCTGCAGCCAGAAATAATGGCAAAGTACCAGGTAATTAATTACAACATAACAGTTTAAAGTTGTCTTCAGATTTTGTATCAGCTATTACCATGATTGTTAGTTACTAAATTGTTTATCAGTTATACAACTGTTTATCAGTTACTCAATTGTTTATCAGTTATACAACTGTTTATTAGTTACTAAATTGTTTATCAGTTATACAACTGTTTATCAGTTACTAAATTGTTTATCAGTTATACAACTGTTTATCAGTTACTAAATTGTTTATCAGCTATAAAACTGTTTATCCTTACTAAATTGTTCATTTCTTTCTCTGTCAATTACTGAACTGTTTGTGATGTTCTAAATTGTTATTTATTTAAAATGATTTTCACATCAGTTACTTAACTGCACAAGAAACAGAAATTAAGAGGTGTGTTCACAGAATAGAATTTTTATTTCGCAAATTATTGAATGTGAATGTTTCAACAAGTTAAACTGTGATATGAATTTGCAGCGACAGAACTTGGAGGGGAATTCCCTGTTCAAGATTTGAAATCAGGACAAGGTGGACTGCTTCAAGTTTGCATGGAAGGAATTGGTTTATTACTGGCCAATAGCAAGGTAAGATTCCACAAAGACTCTTCCCACAGTCACATGACCATAGAGTTATCTACCCTTTGTAAGGCATTCAAGAATTATTGAGTGGTAGGTTAGAAAGCCAGTAACTCATTCGAAATTAGTTCTTAGTTCTTCGAATAAAAATGAAAAGGAATCAAATAACGTGTTGATAAAATAAGTGCCTCATGACTCATTTATAAATCATTTCTGAAATGATTCAGATTTAATAAAAATTATTATCCATTGTGGCTTTTGCACAGTTAAACTTAAGTATAAGTCTTGTCAAAAGATGAGTTATTATGAATTTTATGAAACAAAGGGAAATAACTCTATTGTGTGAATGGTCTGTACGTAGACTAGAGCCTATTATATGTTTATCTAGTGCACACAGTTGTACGATATATCATTTGTATAATTGATTGCGTGATTGGAGTGCCACCTCACAATTCAGTTGTAAACCTAATAACACAAATGCTTGAAATGAAAGCCACATTAAGTTTCAGAAACAGTTATTAATTTTAATTTGAATTATTTTTTAACAATTTGAAAATTGTTATGGAAATTTAACATCTATTTCTGTAAAGAATTTTAGATATTTTTATGCAGGTATGTCTATTTATAGACTGGTTCCTTACAGACAAAAAAATATTGTTACCAGACCAAATTCATATCCTTTTAGAAGCATGTTGATTTTAGGGATTGTTAGTAAAATGATAAATGCTTAATGATCTCTGTAAGTTTGGTAGCTTGAATGCAGTAGATGTAGGAATATATCAAATCAATTTCTAAGAGCCAGATTTGCCTAATTTTTTTGTTTAGTGTCAGTTGCTGCTGTATTTAAAGAAAAACATATATGTTGAGGAGGCCATTCAATTGTAAAAAATTATTCTATGATCTATAATTACTAAGGAATATAATATTAATGTATTGAGAGAGTATTTGGGAAAAACAACCACTGTATTTTGTCTAAATATTCAAAAATAGTTTTTTAAAGTTTTATTTTTCAATCTTGAATTTTGATGATATTACATAATGGTTTTACGTCTGTAGAAATTAAAGCACATTGGAGATAGTTGCCGATTATTAATAAGCTTCTTTTAAAGTTTAAGTTGAAATATGACATTCAAAATGAAATGTGTTCTTACTGACACTAAATAAAAAATAATTCAGCTTACTCTATAGAAACATTGTCAAAGGTGTTCTCACCTTACATCAACATTGTGTGCATTCTGATTATTTGTGTACACACAGTGATTTCACATGGTACAAATACTGCTGGTTTAATGCACACACAGACACATGCATGTGTTAGGAGAGTCTATCTCAATTTTTTTTCCATAGGATAGATTAGTTAAGTTCTATATTGATTAATTTGCTTCTGTTCAAAAGCCAGCAAAAAAGGTTGTTAACATTTTGTGAAAAACTATTAAACATGCTACTTGGCAAAAGTTTTATATAATCCAATCAATGAAAGATTGTTGTTTAAAAAATGAAACAGGATTTCTTTTATATGACAAGGCTATTGAGTTTTAGTTTTTCCAATCATATTATTTATGCATATTTGCATGTTTATTGCTTATGAATTTCATATATTAATTTTATGCATGCCTTTATACAAGTTTGATTTTAGAACATTTTATTTTGCATTATTATGTAAATGTCAAAAATCAGACTATTTTTTTTGAAGAAAAACTCTTTACCAATAAAATTCTTTGAACCTTCCCACAGACAAAATTTAATGAAATTTTAAAGATCCCAGGAACAAGGGTAACAAGTAGTTGAATGTTGTATTTGGCTTTGTGTATACTGCATGTTTGCTTGTACTTATTGTATATGTGCTAAATGTTTCTATCCCACTTATGACACCACAAGAATGTCACAGGTATGCAACAAAAATGAGACAAAATTTAAAACATATTCTTTTGACAATATCCACACATTTTACATCAGTAATGAAACTTTATTTAAATTTATTGCCTAAGGTTGTTTATTGTACAAGTTAACAGCTTTGCAAACATTTCCATCATTTATGATTGTGAAATTTTAATGTAAGGAATATTTAGAAGAAAAAAAATTAAAAGTTCAACAGTTAGGATTTTGTGTTAAGAAATATTTATAGGTGAAAACTTGTGTAAACATTTCCCTCCTTCTAGCCATTTGTTATTTATAGGTCAAAAGTTAGGTAAACCTTACCAGACATTCCTTTATTTTGTGTCCAATTTTTCAACACACCTTCTTTTGCTTCTTCATAACATGTGAATGTAGCAGATATGTTAGTTTAGTTTTCTTTTTGATTTTGGTTTTGAAAATATAAAGTATCAACTGTTTTGTCAAGGTATTAACTAGTATTCAGATGGTTGCCATGCATAGGGAAGTTTCAGTTCTTCAAATGAGAAAAAAAGATTTCCTGATTAATAATATCAATCATTTTAATATAAACATCACAAATGTAAGATTTTTATGTGTGGAAAAAAATGTAAGATACTATAAAGAAAATTTTGCAGATGACTGAATGATAATATTCATTTTTATTCCATTTTGCTGCCTGGCGTTGCTGTAATCGTTGTGGTGATGGTGTTAATATTTTCTTCTATTTTCCTTTTGCTAACTCCTTTGGGAATTCAGGATTTTGAGGTAATTGTAGTTTGTAACTTCTTACATGTATGTAGATAAAATTATTTCACTTTTCATTAACTACTTTGAATTGACGCATTGTAGCAGATTTAATTCAGAAATTGTATGTGTTGAAAAATTCAGAATTAATTTAATGAAATATTAATTTATTAAAAAAAAAAAATGATGTAAGAATTGAAAAAAAATAAATAATATTATCTACATACTGAGGAAAATGTTGTGATAGTCAGTTTTGTGCTTGTAGAAAAATGTGCTTAATGTTTTGTTGAAAAATGTGCTTAATGTTTTGTTGAAAAATGTGCTTAATGTTTTGTTGCAGTGTGCTATCTTCCCTTTTTTCCATGTAGCATGTTTTCCCTTCATTTTCTTGATTTTTTTTGTGTTGCCTATTTCTATTTCATGTTTTATTTTTTTTCCTTACCAATTCCACAGTATGAAATCAGCAGTGTTTCCAAATTCAAATTTGTAACCGAGTTAAGAAAGAAAAAAAACAGATTTTTAGATTCTCAGATTCTACCATCAGACAAAACATGTTTTGAAAATTAACTTGAAATACTAAAAAAAGAAGAGAATCTAAAAATCCTGTTTTTGTGGATTAAAACCACGCACCAACTCTAGCTTACAGTCATAATAACCAAACTCCATAGCTAAGTTGCTTTCAATATTTTCATTTCAGTTGTTTATTGAGCTAGGTCGTATCAAGAAATGTTTCACCCAGAAAGGAGGCATATTTGTTCTTGAGGAATTTGGTAAGGTTTTTTGGCTCAATTTAATTTTTTATCTCTTTTCTTATTTTTTGTCAGCTTATTGATGTTGTTTGTAATCACATAGTTGTAAACCCTTGGATAACCATCAGAGATTTTTCTCTTAAATCATGTTTTAATGATTATTTCACACATGGGTTTGCAACTTGCTATTACAACATAACTTGTGGAAAATTGTGAGCCTTCATGATATTGTTTTCTTATTTTTTTGTAGGTGAGCTGAAAACTGTAACTATGTTGTGTGCATTGTATGTTGTAAACTTAGCCATTTGAAATTATTGTAAAGTAGTGTTTGATTGTGTTAGTTGATTGTCTTTAGTCTACAAAAAATCATTGTCTAATTACATGAATTAAAACAAGTTCACTTATTTAATTTAAGTAAATAAAGTCGGTATTAAGATTTTCGAGAAAAAAGTTAAATCATTTTTTAAAAGTTAAATTTGAGCAACAGTCTTAAAGATGCATTTGCTTTGATCTTAAATGACTTATTAAAATCACTGTGATAGATTGTTTCACATCTGTTAAATTCTCACCTGAAAAATAAAATACAAATTTCAGATAAATCTTTGCTATATGACTTCCTCCTGATCTTGGCTTTTAATAATCACCTGTCTTGACATAGTTTGGAGGGGATATATGTTTTGCCAATTTGTCACTCTATCCATCCATTCATCATTCTCGGGATTATTTTTTGGTGGTTCAGATCTAGGAAACTAAATGTTTTGCAGTCATGTTATTTAGTCATTTACTGCTTCTTACAAAGTAACACAACTTCCATGGACAGATAAGTCAGTTTGACCTACATTGTCTGCATGACCAAAAATTTGTCCTCAGCTTCATATTTCATCAATCGATGTATTTTTGCAGAATAATACAGCTTCCCCTTTCACCTCGGAATTTTCAATTAAAATGACACTGCATACAAACCAAATTGGGTATCGTTGCACACTTCTTCTTAAACTGCAGAATTTAATTTCAACCATCTGGAAATTTAGTTGCTGGTACATGCTATACAGCTAATTGGTGAATATGCTTTTAAGTGGAAATGGTAATTGTCACCATCTACCCTTTGTCAATCCACTTTTGATAACTAAAATACAAGTTTACCAATGCTGAATAGCTCTTGCATATTATGGCATCACCTGGGATGCTTCCGTTTCCCAAGTAAACCAAAATTTCATAGAGTTTGTAGCAGTGGGGTAAATCATTACTAGCCATAGGTTGGGGGTATCACCATTTTTTCATATTTTGAAGTCTTTCGTCACATTCCAAAAGTTCCTAGATAAAAGAACATTAATGTATGGAATATATCAAATATGAATT
This sequence comes from Geukensia demissa, assembly GCA_034783895.1. Classification (NCBI taxonomy): domain Eukaryota; kingdom Metazoa; phylum Mollusca; class Bivalvia; order Mytilida; family Mytilidae; genus Geukensia; species Geukensia demissa. The sequence goes on from JARWCS010000048.1 coordinate 1,035,918, forward strand.
TCATTTTTTATAAATTTCAATTATTGACCTCGAATAGTGTCTTGTATTCAAATTGATAATTTTTGGCTTATTTTACAGATCCCAAAAATCGGCAAGTAACAATGCACAAGTTCAAATCAAGAATGGTAAGTACTTGTTTAATACAACTGTTATTTGTAATGAAGGGATGCAGACCAAACATGCTGTTTTCTTAGTCAGCTGTTGTAATGTTGCACAAGTCTTAATAATTCTGGTTTTTTTCTTTGATTCTAATAAATATATGATATTTCAGCATAGGATTGAAATTACTAGGTTCTGCTGACGGATGTATTTTCCAGATTTTATCATTCTAATATTCAAACATAGCCAAATTTTCAACATTTTATTTGTAATTAAGGATATTGCACTTAAGATTCGATTTGAAACATACTGCATTATTTAGAGTCTGTGTGGACTATAAGTCTAAAATGCATTTAACCTATCGAATGATAATAGGAAGATGGTACATTATAAAGAAAAAGATCTTATTCTTTAGTCAGAAAAATATAGTATTTTATCCTGTCTATTGTACTATTGTACTAACTGGGATGTTGTACTTATTGGGATAATTGGTGAACTTTATTTAAATATGGGCTACTAATAGTACTATTTCCTTGTGTATAATAGTTATTGGAAATGAATATCATTATTTGGTTGCATGCAAGTTTTCCCATCATATATTTGCATGCATTTTGTCCATGTGTGTTATCTTTGTGTATGGTAGTATTAATTGGATGGAATTTAAAAGATCAGCTAGCTTTCATTTAGAGTCTAAAAAGTGTTCTGGAACTGTATATTAAATGATGACCCTTTTTAATTATTATTTTACTTAATAAATACATGTATTTGTTGTTTACAAAACAAGTTAGGCCAACATTAAAAATTGTTTGTTTCCCTTTTTCTGACTTTACCGTAAGAAATTTTGGTAGGTAGATAATTTATTTGTTGTCTGCCGTGATGTTTTTCCACAATGGAAATGAAATGTTCAGAACTGACCTTATTGCAGCAAGGGAGAAATTAAAAAAAAAAATTTATGGAAACAATATAATTTTATGAGAAAGGCCAATAGCTTCAGTTTGGTCAGAAATGGGAAACAATCTATATATTTATTTAGGCCTTAGTATTTCTTTTAAAAAATCAAGAGATTTTTAAATAATTTTAAGAGGGGGAATATTATGAGGAGTTTTTTAGGCATTAGCTTTGTCATGATTCAGGGGTTGAAACTATTACATAAAAGACATTCAAACATAAATTTATGTTTGGTGAATACATTCATCATCGCTTTTTCACTATTAATAATTCAGGTTTTTTAACGAAAGCAAAACAATATTTTTCCTCTAAATAACTGAAAAAAGAAAAATGTTGACATTACACTGAAAACATTTTTTAAAAATACATTTTGTGCTTTGTCCCACTGCCTTTTAGTTTCTTTTGTCATTTTGCATGCATGCAATAGCAGATTGTAGTCCACTAGATGTGTTTTAATTTTATTTTTATCAGGCTCAAGAAGTAGCTCTGATGTTACACAGAGTAATAACAGTTCAGATTGCTAGACTGGAGTTGTTGTCAAATTAATGTACGCAGTTTTAGTTCCTCTTTCAATACTAACATATAACCATACCAGTCACAGTCCAATTCTCACCACTCATCCTAATACTGACAATTCTATTAAGACCTGTTGAGATATTTCTGCTCCAATGGAGAATGTATTGATTTTGTCTTTATAGAATTTTGACACATACAGCAAATTCAATGCATTGAATTTGGTGTATCTTTGATATTACATTTTCAAGAAACCATCTTGGCAAGGATTATTAAAAAAAATGTTCGTTTTTTGAAAGCTTACATTTGAATATTGGAATTTTCTTGTTTATTAAAGTTTAATGGTTATTAGAATTATGTTCACAAATTAGTAAAGATAAAGTGCCCACTGCATGTATGTAAGTTTAGTAGAAATTGTTTTCCTTGGTGAGTATTGGTTTGTGATTGCTATAGCAATGATTTCAGCTGTCCTGTTGGATTTAGTTTATTTATATGCTGCTTTTTGGCTTATGTCTATTCCATTATAATGGAGTGGATTGATAGGAAGGGAATTCAGAAACACCACAACATTCAACTTACTTTTCTCCCTGTATATTATGTTTGTATGTACTTCCATTTCAAGTTAATGTTTAATTTCTGATCCCCACCTGCCCTATCCCCAATTTTTTTTTTCCTTTTGGGAACAATCTATGTAAGTTTTGAATTTCTTGTTCCAAATCTACTGAATTCTTCATATTAATAAGATATGAAGGCTTTAAACCTTTACACAGGACACCCCATCATTAAATGGTGGATCAGTTATAAGGTTGTAAAAATTAAAGAAGAAAAAACAGAAAATGACTGACCTGCCATTTAAGGCTGAGGTAGATCAGAATCTAAAAATCAGCCTAATGTTGCCTAATTGGAAGGAAACAAATTACACTAGCACATCCATTTTAATGAAATAACCATAATAGTTTCACATTTTAGATTGTTCGGTTCTCCAAGTCTGTTGAATTGACATTTATGATCTTATTCCTGATAAATCTTTGGGTTTTATTATTTATATATCGAAATGTCTATTATAACTTCAATTAAAATACAGTCGAACCTCGTTGTGTCGAACTCGGTTGTCTCGATATCTCGGATAACTCGAGGTATTTACTTGGTCCCGGCA
>JARWCS010000048.1:1038733-1050010 GCA_034783895.1 Geukensia demissa
AAAACACTTTCAATTTAAAAACACTCAGAAGTGATTTAAAAGTGTGTCTACTACCAAAAACGCCTAAGGGTGTTTTTTTTAAAACACTTGAGTGTTGCTTTTAAAACACTCTAGTGTGTGAAAGAAAACTCATGTGTTTTTTCATGTGATACAATCAAAACACATGATGAGTTAATTTTAAAACATGGCGTTTTTCTTAAAACGCCTTTATGTGATTTTAAACTGTGTCTGATTGGTGTTTTAAAAGTGTTTTATTTTATAACACTTGTTTTTACAGTGTAGGAGCAGTTATTTCACGTACCTGTATAATGTTTTCTTTTTGGTGGGAGGGATTTAGAGCTTTTTATAAAGAGAAATATTCCACCCTTGTTGAAAGCCTTTTTGAGACCTCTAGATTAGTTAATTCCCTTTGTTTTTCTCGTGGTTTGAGCGAAGTCTCTTTGACTTTTTCTCATTTTCATATGTATTGCAATACATTTTATATAGTCTGAAAGCAGAGAATAATGTAATCCATACCGAAATGAGACATCCTTCAAAGCACGTATTTTTCAACACGTCGGTCCATGTATCTGCCAAAATACGGAAAATAAAATAAATTGTCTTAGGTGTGAGATTTCCTTATTTCACCAAACGTGTTCTCGTGTGTTTTGGCAAAAATAGCTACCTTCACTTCATCACGATTTTGGCAAATTAGTTTTTTTTCTACCAGTAATGAACCACTTACCTTGAATGTATTTTATTATAACATTTATTGAAATGCTAATAAAGTAGTTTATTTGGGTGTTTTTAAAGCAGAATAGCTGATTTTGCCACGAAGCTGTGGACAAAATACCATGAAGGCATGGGAGATAACTTTTTTGTGCTACAATGATCTATGTATCTGGAAAGTTAACATGAAACTTTCATATATGTTACTAACCAAGCTATCTGTAATAAAAAAGTAAATATTATTGAGGGTTTTCTTATTATTTTCCGCTCCATCAATACATTTTTTCGCCAAATGTATTGTGGGTCCGTCCCACTGTACAAATGTTTTATTTGTGTAAAAATTCATTTCTAAGTCTAAGATTCTTACTACATTTCTTGTGGATATCTCAATTGTTTACAATCAAAGATGCAGCTTCCGACGGAATTAAGTGTTGCAAAACTGGATCAGATTAAAAAAATTAAAACAAATATTAAAAATCTTAACCAATAAGGGTGGAAACTTACTCTATATGAAAGACGGCCACCGATAAGTGATTTACTGTTAAATGTTTTTTCCATTTATTTGGGATTTTTAAATTGCAATGTATGTCGGTATTTAATTTACTTTAATATTCAAAGTGTTAGAATGGTAGTTGCGCGTGAAAAACATGAAAATCAGTTTTTCATTACTTTGATCGGAATTACAGTAATTAATTAAAGGATTCCGATCAGTCTGATAACAGATACAAACACAATGACAATGCTGAAACTACTGCAAAAAAAATTACATATTAAATACCGATGTCATAACGAAAGTTAAACAAATGTCATTTGATTTTCCAAACCATAGACCATTACATATCGCGTGCGTTGGTCTCTCGTCTGCTTCTTCTAAGACTGACGATGTATATTTCAGTATCTGTTGCATTTACCTTTAAAGTCAGATTAACAACAGTCTGATCAATAACGTTTCATTGTTATAACCTTTTCTCCTGGGAATATAATGATGGGGAATTATGTTGAAAAACTCATCACAAACTAAATCAACTCAGACAGAAGAGTTCCTCCCACTGTAGGAATTGCTTAAGTGAAATTTAATTTACTAATGGACTCTAGGGGATATAATTGTTTTCTACTAATATAACTGTGCCGTTTTATTGAATTCCTCTATTTGTGTGAACTAAAAGAAAAATAACTGTTTTGTGAAAACGAATCTAGCGCATGAATATTTTAGAGGTTCTGTCGCGTTTTCATTGGTTACCCTATCTCGGACTGGAATCGTCTTCACAAATGCAATCTAGCAACACCTACGGCAGCGGAACTTGAATAATTTAATTTTTTCGTCATCACAATAGGACATTACGAGTGACGAAATACATTATTTTTTCCTTCTGCACATTGTACAATTTTGCTTTGCAACTTTTCCTGCTTTCAATTAGTTTCTTGTGAAGTTATTTTTCCTGATGAAGTGATGCCATTCGGAAATTTTCAGCAACTTAAGGAAAGGGTTCTTTATCCCGCAAAAGATGCCGCTCATTCGGCAAAATCGTCACTCTCTAGGTAAGTGTCAAACTTTTTTTTCTATTTAAATGAAAATTAATTGTTATTTTTCGTATGTTAGACTTTTAAAAAAAATACTCTTGAAATATGTATCTGAATCTGTTATTTCATATTTAACTAAAACAGCTAGAATTACAGTGTACAGATATATTTGATATATGCAGTCTCCAAACTTAAATATCAAAATGTAACATCTTAATATTAAATCGGGTATATTCGGATCATGGTGACATTTTCATAAAATTTTATTATTGATTAACATTCGATATATTACACAATACAATTTGTTTTTATAGATTGTTTATACCAATGTGTTCTTGTAATAATAACACAGACTGTTGTGATATGTTTATATTTTTAGAAGATAATAATTTTTTGAAATTTTATTCTACAAAATGTCAAATCGTGTATTTTTATATGCAGTATTTTCATAAAAATTCGCCATTGCTAACATCAATCAATTCAATTGCTTTATGAAATCTAGATATTTTATTTAATTAACGGAGATTTTAATTAAGTTATACAATTCACATCTGTTTAGAGAGGTCTTCAAATACCAGCTATAATTTTGAACATATTGACAAATGAAATAAAAAAAAAATATTGTAAATAAATACAACTGGTTCAAACAAGGGCGGTTAAGGGCATATCTCTTATTAATGCAATAATAAAAAAGAACTTCATTTCTCTTTAAAAAAATTACACAAAACACTAAAAATAAAATAAAAGATATCATAAAAATTTCATTTAATAAAGATTACGCGGTACTGTTTTCGTATTCGATTATTTGTTCGGTAATATCATTTTCATAGCTTATTTTCATTAAAACGCCTTATACGGAATTCAACAGGTGCTAAAATATGCACTTGAAGTTTCCCTGTTGTAAATGATACTCAGATCTTTCATTGATGGTCATAGGTAGCAGGTGTTTTTACAATTTACATGAATTAATTTTCCCTAATGAGTTGGTCTAGTGTCATTTACACAATGATTAGTAGCAATTTTGAAACATAAGCAGATTTAACAATCGGATAAGCTTTGATTTGAAAAGAAGTTGCAATGACTAATACGGATTTCAGCATTAGAGAACACTAATTGTTATTAATGTTTCATGATGCGCTTTATTCGTGTAGTGTGGGATATGCCACATTACAATGTTGGCATCTTATAGATAGTAGTCTCGGCCTGCCCAGACTGTATTCTCATACATCTATTATACTCCGTTTGAGCCGCAAAATTCGAAAACAAGGTCATGGGTCACCAAGGCTATATGATTAGATATAGAGTTTGGGATGAAGAACAGCATTCCTTTGGTTTGGATTATGTCAAGTGCGCATTGAGACTTTGTGGCATGAAAGTTATGAATTTATTCACCATAAACCTTTTAACAATTCCCTCTAAATAATCTATGACTTCATATACTTTTCCATAAAAAGGTGAAATTAAAAAATTTCCATATATTTCTTCTAATCCCTGTGTAAGAGATACTATGTTTCTTTGAATAAACGCTTGCAAAACTTATACAAATAAGATGATATTTTATTTAGTGTTTTTATTGTTTTAATATATGACGCTAGTTTTTATATTGTTTGGTCTCAAATGGCCCAAATCTAGGCCAATATAGTCATATCACCTATTATTGTATTTTATAGACTAACAAGATATTTATTCGTAAATTTATTTTCTTGATTTCTGTGATATATTTGTTCTTTGCTTTATGAACTTCAAAGACGGTTGCTTTGCTTTGCTTGCGTCTAAATCAAAAGCTTTTAATGCAGTCTTTTATAAGAATATTTTGTACTTCTTGTCTCTCCCCATTTCATGTTGATTTTTACCTTGGTTTTATTGGAAAAACCACGGATTTAAGTGAAGTTTATGTTACAACCCTATCAATAGGTTATTGAAAATAAAGCAAGACTATAAAGAGATTATTGACGTTTTTAAAATCCTCTTTTCAAAGTCGACGTAAATTTATAGATACCCGAGATTTACAAAAATCGATCTATTTGTTAAAATTTTCAATGCGTGAGAAAAGTGTATTGTTTTATTTCGAGTTGACAAACATGCTTCGTAGAAAGAACTTTATCAACCGCACCTAAATAATTTAACATTTAATTGACTGGAGGAAAATATTTATGAGAGACTCAAAAGATTACTTTAACAGTTTATTCCATCAAAATGTGACATCCGCAACTCTGTTGTTGCTAAAATTTCACATGATTTGAAACAATAATCATTTTAATGTATTTCCACACGGATTGTATTCTGTACGTTCCCGTTAATGGATTTGTATTTTAGTTTTACCGTCCATTGCGTTCTGGCATAAAATGACACTTTTCAAATCGATGGAGATATATATTTTTTATAAGGTAGAATTCACTCAATGTCTGATGTTCGATATCGATTGTTTGAATGATAGATGAGTTAAATCAGGTAGAATAAAACTCATTAATCGATCTACCTGTAAGGAGCCACGTGCTAATGATCATTTATTGCTGTTTTGCATGTCGCCAACCATTATCAGAAGTACATCACATTTTTATCGCACGTGAACATCTTATTTGGAAAAGAACAACTGTCTATTTTAGACACTACAAAAAAAAGTTTTTTTTAATGTTGTGTCTATCAAATGCTGCAGATCTCTCAACTTTAGATAAAATTAATGAATTCAAGAATTCTTGATGTTTCGAGATAAGAAAAAAAACAAATTAGAAATTGTAAATCAATTTGGGCAGAATTATTGGGATAGTTTTCAGTTTTTTTTACCGAAGGGTGAAAGGAGGGAAGGCAAACATCATCCCTTATGAATTTTAATGACTGTCTTTAACCTGGGATCATGGGGAAATATTTTCGTTTCGCAAGTCTTCACTTCAAACATATCTGGCAATTGCAGGGCCGCTGAGGATATTGACCAGGTTTCCAGCTTATGACTGTCTTTTACAATTTTATGATATTAAATCTTCTATATATTGTAATTGCACTGAATTCATACCATAATTTGGATAATTAGTCATTTTATACGAAAAATTATATCGCACTATGGCACCAGACTTTATGGTATTTTTTTTATTTTTAATATTTTTACCCATTCGATTCTTTGCTTTCTTAAAGTTTTGCAGTTGGTATTGTAAGCAATCCATTTGTTAATCAGAAGTTATAACAAGTTAGGTCATCTTCCAATAAGAAGCTCCTTACAACTTTGCCACTAGCTTAACAGGAAAAGTAAACATTCGCAATCTTTTCTGGATTATAACATTTGTTGCAGAAACATTACATTCAGAAATCAAAATAAATCATAACTATAAAATTTATTATACAATGCATTGTGAAATGAACACACGATAGAAGTTCATCATAATATCTTTCGATTCATCTGAAACACAAAGAAAACGAACAGAACAACGAGAAAAAAGTCGTATCCGTTTTCGCGCAACATTGCCTGAACTTCACGGCAAGATAAATGAAACGTTTCTTAACATTAATTTAATGCATCTGGTAAAACTAGGGCTGTGTTTCTTTTACCTGAATCTGAAACATGTTTCAGAATCACGATTCAACAATCCAAATTATGTTTCAACTTTTAAAAAAATTTTAAAAAACGAAATGTTCTAATAAACTGATTTTGGTTATGATTTCAATTTGAATCATTGGTCTTTTATGTTTCACATGATTCGAAATATCTGTTTCATGTAAAAGAAACGGTGAAACATAAAAATGATCAGGAATCATGTTTCAGATTCATGTGAAAAAAACGCACCCTAGGTTAACTCTCACTAGCGCCTCAACAAATCCTTATGCTCATTGGCTAGTGACATTGGAAATTTAAAATTGTAATATTAACAATCTGTCTGGTAAAACTGTTGAAGAGGCGATATCATTATAGCCTTCTACTTTTTTTATCCTACTTCCTGATTATTAAGAATCATTGCATATTTCCATATATGGTCGACCTACACATTAAGACATTAAGAATTAAGAATTTTCTTCAGAGAGAAAAACCAAAAGCCAATGAGAAACATACATTGGTATTTGACCTGCTTTTGGGTGGCACCTGTTGACCATAAACTGGTAGCAAACAAAAATTAAATCTATACATCCGGGGCGTTGTGTTTTATAAATACAGTAGAACAGGCTACAAAGACCACTCTATATAGTAAGTTATTAATCATAAATACAGAAAAAGAAGATCTGGTATGATAATTTCCTTGAAACAGCCATCGAAATCGTGTAAATTACAAACATCCAAAGACCTTCAATAAATATCCACACCACACGACAAGCTGTATAAGACATCAAAATTAAAGGGGATGATATTCAAATATAGCAACTATCGAACATATGTAATGGGTATTATTGTAATGTCGGCTCACTGGGGAGTCCGTTCAAATAAACTCTGTAGAAAATGCAGTTTCCGGTGCCAAAAATGGCCTTTATACACTGGTTTAACGATATGTGATGTCAAAATGGCGTAACAATCTGGTCATAACAAGAAGCACGTTAAATCTACAGAATATGTGATTTTGTTTGAAAGACAGTTATTAATTGTGGTTTTGATTTAGACTGCTAATGTAAAAGCAACAACAAAAGGAGAGTTAGTGTCTTGCGCTGTAGGACCAACATCGACCAATGACATTTAATTTGATTTCCTTGTACAAATTAGCTCTGTAGCACCACTTTTATATCACATTAAATACAAATTATGAAAAATGACAACCAATTAAGAAGCTAAAAGATCGAGACGTCGTTAGATGAAGGCCAAACCATGAGATAACGTATTGTTAACTGAAGGCAAAGTGCGTGATAACATGTTGAAACCATCGAGAAACGAACTATAAACGATTCTAATTCCCACCGCATCCCTAAGGCACTTTATTAACTATCGTCTTGGAAAGGAAAATAACTTGGAGGCTTGAATAGGTCTCAGGAGGGTATCTTAATACATCTATTGGTTTGAACATTTGAAAAGAAAGTCATTTTGTCACTTAAAATCAATTTCTGATATCCCTTGTTGAAATAGCTATGACATGTTTATTCAGCTTTTACAATGGCATAAATGAAGTAATTTCAATAACTTCGATTATCGGTCTGTAAATGTTTACCAAGTTATTCCCTGAAGAACCATTCCGAATATTGCTTCCATTTTGAACTTTCAAAGTCCTATTTTCACGTATTTCTATCGGCGAATACATCTTGGGATTGAGATGTAAGTATAGAGAAGATTAAGGCAGGTTCACAAAGATTTATGTGAAGATTTAGGCAGGTTCATAAAGATTTATGTGAAGATTAAGGCAGGTTCATAAAAATTTATGTGAAGATTAAGGCAGGTTTCATAAAGATTTATGTGAAAATTAAGGCAGGTTCATAAAGATTTATGTGAAGATTAAGGCAGGTTCATAAAGATTTATGTGAAGATTAAGGCAGGTTTCATAAAGATTTATGTGAAGATTAAGGCAGGTTCATAAAGATTTATGTGAAGATTAAGGCAGGTTCATAAAGATTGATGTTTTACAGAAATTTTGCAATAAAGCAGACAACGTGTATCTGAACGTGGCAAAGGGATTAAATTGAAGGAATCTATTATAACAGAAATCTTTACAATCCAATTAGGCCAACATTATTCTTGGATAAAATTATCTGCGTTCATTTTGTCCCTTTATTTTCTGTTTGCACTTATTAACACTATTTGACGCGCACATTTTCGCTTTTTATTAACACTATCTGACGCGCACATTTTCGCTTTTTATTAACACTATTTGACGCGCACATTTTCGCTTTTTATTAACACTATTTAACGCGCACATTTTCGCATTTTCCTGAGTAGAACAAAATTTTGTAACGAAGATTTGACAAAAATTGTCATTGAACTGGGATGTTTCTACTTATTTCATAGACATTGCCGAATATATTTATTGAATGGCTAATAACAATAATTGGCAAAAAGGGAATAGTATAAAGAAGAAAGATTTATAAAACAGTATAGACACTGCTGCCAAAGAGAAGCACACATCCGCACACCTGAGTTGACAAATACAGTCAAACGTTTGTGGTCACCTCTATTACGCAGTCACTTGGATTTAAAGGCCACCTTTTTCATTTTCCATTGATAAAGCTTTTATCACCAATAAATTTTATTTAAAGGTCATTTTTCTTAAATGATCACTTTTGCTTCTTTCCAAAGGTCAAAGGTGACCTCTGTTGTTCTACGACCAGCTAATACCTTTATCATAAAAGTCTCCATTAAAGCTGCCAATTCCCAATATAACCAAAAAATTTTGCGACATAAAAATATTTAGCTAACAGATTCTTAAATCCTATTATAGAGATATCATTTTTTTTAAATAAAAAAGTTTTTTGAAATATTGAATCAATGTGGACCCCATCGAAAACTTTGGGTGAACTTAGGTGATCCGGAAGGGTACATAGTTCCTGCTTCTTTAAAGACAACAGCCATTTGAATCGCATGTCTTGATCGTGTCTTCATGCTGAAGTGGGGGTCTTTTGGATTTTATTTCAAAGGAAACAATATTACTTGGCCAAGTTTTTAATAATATTTGCGGCCTTTTGTACATCTTTAAGAAAAATAATACGATTTTCTTGCACTTTTTTAATCTTATAGTGACATATGTCAAGTCCACCCTTATTGAATTGCACTTGATATCTATGTTTGGATTATATACCAGAATAATGGTTTTTATTGACAAACAACCATGATGAAAGTAACTTGTCATGGCAGATTTAAACGTTTACGGTTAGGTTTGACTGTAACATGTCTTAAAGGCGAAAACTGACATATACCTGCTCTTTCAACAACGATACCATAAGAAATCTTCGATTCTTCTGATCTGCTTGGCACAAAAGCAAATCAATTATATTAAGCAGGCGTAAAATTGCCATGTAACGTATCAAAAATGTCAACATGATTTTTGCTTTTATAAAGCATGAAAATTGGCATATTTTATTTTCCATTGCATTGAAAATTCACACAAATATCCATTTCGCTATGTTTAATAAACATTATTTTGCATGATGATTTGCCATTTCAAAATGATATTTTTGTTAAGCACTGAAATGTAATAATTGCAATGGTTATTGCCCGATAGGGGGTGTTTTGAGCATTCGGTAGTATTAATAAAAAGCTTTATTGCAATATTAATTGTTTGTTATTGATTTTCAATTTTTATTAGGTTGTAATTACATAAACCGCATGAAATAAAGCGGGTTTTTGAAATTTCTGAAAGATACCGATCACGGAAAAAACCGTAATGGTAGTGAATGCTTAATTACTTGAAATGTAATTTTAAACTTGTAAAGGAACCATTATGTTATTCAGATTAATCACAAAACGTAAATGGATCGGAAAGAATTCGTGAAGCGTTTTTGTATTTCTAGAATTACGTAATAAATCTCCCAAATCAAAAATATATATTGAAAAAGTTTACAATAACCGCCAACTATAGAATATAGTGCGTAGAGGCAATGCACAAAAGCACTGATATAGTTGTACAATTTAAGCAAAGGGCCAGCTGATGACCGTTTAATAAAGCACTCATAAAACATGTACTTAATTTTTTAAGAAATATTGTAACCTCTTTCCATTCGTTAAGCATTATTTTCTCATTTGTCGCTTATAATGGGGAAGATAAAGTCGGCAAAAGAACCCTTTTAATATAAAAGATAATATTTTATATTCTGTTCGTCAATATGATGCAGATAAAATCATAGATAAAAAACGGTTGAGACCCATTATATCAGTTATCTGCCCTTTTTTACATGCAGTGTTATCATCTCCCTTGCATCCGCAAGCACAAAGCGACTAAGAATAGGGCAGTGATTTCTTGTTTTTGTTTTAATTTGTTTCTTTATCTCTAGGTGCACGAATACGATTTGCCCATATTGGAATTTCGAGTATATTTGTTCCATTTTTCATTTTCTGGTATGCCTGTGTTTCAGCACCTTCCCCCTTCTTTGTGATTTATAATATCACATATATAAGGAATATCATAGGTAACAACAAAGAAGTAATCCGTCAACTAATCAGGAGCAAATCCGAAAATTTCTATGACATGTGTTCACCCCTGTCCTCACGCGGGAAAATGGCAAGTTTGCTAATGGGCTACCCTGGGTAAACCGAAACGAACTCTAGCTTCGCTCTTTGACCGAACTTCGAGGCCTAATGCTTAGATTCGAAACTGTTGTGAGTAAATCAACTTGGTGATCAAAACAATTCCGTGGACTGTTTTTTTTCTGACACCGGCATCGGGAGAGTTAGGATTTTAAGTAGACAATATAGTAAAAATAGTGGTTTCAAAGGAAAAAAACTTTTAAACCTTTCGTGATGTCATTTTTGTATATAAATCAATCTTATAAGATTTATTTTATTTTATTTTATTTGGCTGAAACTATATGCTGCTATATTCTGGTTTAATGCATGTGGAAAATTTTGAATATTCAAATTATACATATTTTGAAACAGTATTAAGTAGATATTCCATTAGCTGGGATTTAATATAATATATTTTCATTGGAACCTTTAAATTTACCAATTTATTATCCTACGGACAAGACTAAATAGATAATAGGACCAAATCCAAACCAGTGGAAAGATGGATGATGGATTATTAAATAAGGTCGAACTAATCCATTCTTGAAGAGATATTTTTGCATCATCATGTCTTGCTAATAAAATGACTTCCTTGCTTCTAATTTTATATATTAACCTTTCATGGTGGCCATTCTCGTAAGGCAAGTGTTTTTTATGTCCATCGACACGGCGGAAATAGTAATTGAATAAGTTCACATTTGCATAGAAACGCTCTCGTAAAAACGTCTTAACATATAAAAATTACTAGATAATTCCAGATAGTCCATTACGGGACAAGAAAATATTTCTCAACTAGGAAACCAATGATAGAATAATGGACATAGAGTTCTATTTTTTGAAACTACAAAAATATATTTTATTTCAAATCATATCGACATATAGTAGCGATCATTTTATTTACACATATATGAGACTCCTTTGTGGTCATT
>JARWCS010000048.1:1057974-1068182 GCA_034783895.1 Geukensia demissa
TTTTATATGTGAACTGTTTGTATATGTATTGCTCAACCCTAATGGGTTTTTTGTCTGCAATAAATAAATTGAAATTATTCACACTTCTTTAATTAATTTTTTTTCAATTTGCATTAGCATGTTTACATGACAGTACATGTAGGTACACATATATAAACAATAATCCTATTTATAAACATAACATATACAACATAAATAATAGGTGTATAAAACTGAAGGACACGACCTACAGGTAAAATCATTATAAACAGTTAAATGGTCTAGTTTGAAACCTTTCTAGTCACGGCTTTATGCATACATTGTAATATACCCGTGTTATCTACACGTTGTAAATTAATCAAAAATGGAGTAGCGGATTAGTACGGCATATTTCTGGTCGATATTGCTACTATTAACATGTATCCTAGGATATAACGTTAATTTATGAGCTAAAATGTGGAAGAAACTTAGAGAAGCTTCATCTGGAGTCACATTGAATTCAGTGACAAATTTATTTCGAGGGAAGAGCTACGCCAAATTTGGAAGCAAAGATGAACTTTGTGATGGTCAGGGAACGAGTGAGAGGGTCGACGAAGAGAATAATCTTCGTCATCTAGTAACGGACACAAAAGACAGTGTATCAAATGCCACATCAACAGTCGATGACGACGATATTTCAGATGATGAAGACTGTGGATTCGGCAATGCTGACAGACCTGCACGACCACAGCTCTCTTTCAAAGAAAATATTTATTCGTTGGATAGACTGCAAAATTTAAATGAGAATCATATACTTTCGCATAAAACGCAAAACGGACATGTTGTTCCAAACCCTAAAACAGAAGTCAAAGAACTAGTAAATAGTTACTCTCAAAGACGGTATCAGCAGTTGGAAGATTCCGACTATTATCAAGAACATGAGGTGTCACTAAGATTGCCAGACAATAACAATGAAAATGTATTTCATCGAGCAGAGGACGTTCACAAAGAAACTGTACGAAATCCGACCAAGCAAAAAAGATCCAAGAAGGTACAATTCTTTAAATTATTTCGTCGAATACCATGTGTCCCGAATCAGTCATCTCTAAGATGAAATAAGTTAGTGCCATATGTCGGGTCATCAAGAACGAGTAAAACAAAACAGAATTTCAAGGCATTGCTTGTACCTGGAATCTCAGGACTAAGATCAATCTCTGACGACAGTTTTTATTGCTCAGTGTCAGTATTTTTGTTATATTGTAAATTGTTTGTTGTTGTTTTAATTTTTTGTTATAAATACAAAGAAATGCTTATGAAATTGTGTTTTGTTTGGTGTCTTAAAACAGTTACAATAGTTAAGGTGGTTTTCGGGTCCAGAAATTATATATCATTTTATGTATTCATATTTTGTAGGCAAGTTCTTCGCTATACGCTTATAAACAAAATCTAGAAATAAATGCATATGGTCTGCTTTTCCTATAACAGATATTTTGACATTATAAAATCCAATAATACAGTTTCCTTGTAGTGTTTACTATGTTATTTTTATGCCAAAAGCTCATTTCTTAATGTCAGAAATATTCTTGTTACAAAGGTGACCATATGTTTAGATTTTAATTTAAAAAAAACTGTCACTGATTTCTAAATGTTAATCTAAAAACTGCCACAGAAGATAATATTTTATTGAAAACTATTTTCAAAAATAAACTGTCTGCAATAAAAGACCCTTTTTGTAGTTTTCGAAAAAGAAAAGGCTACTGCCGCTACAAAAGGCTATTTTTACTCCCCTATAACCATTACTCCCTTTCTCCAGTGGCAAGCAAAAAGCGTTGACTTATCACCGTATATCCCATTCCGACCCTACTTTCAATAATTTTGATAATTGTTGAAATTGTTCTCGTCTTGAACAATGCTTAATATATGAAATATTTGTCAAAGTGTCGCCGCGAGAAATCTGGCTTCTCCGGTGACTGGGGAATGTGCTGGTCTAGAACCACACACACGGGGACAGGGCACCAAACAAAACAATGCAGGTCCACTGCTGGCTGCAAACTACATGTATTCTAAACAATGAAATGACGACTCTGGTTATCGCGTATAATAATTAAATGAGTTCAGCATAAATACAACTTTACAGAGATGGTGTTGTTCAGTACGATACCGAAATTCTATCTGCCTAACCAAAACTATAACAAAACAAAATTACATTAATAAACTTGACAAACAGTTTCTATAAAAAGTGACAAATACATTAAGCGGATTAAAGACAAATTAGCACAGCGATAATACCCATAACAATAAAATTAACAGTTTACATATTCCGGATTAATACTTCTGAAAATGCTAAATATTGGATATGAAATGTCACTAATTGAAAAACAAATTAAATCATGTATTCATTAGCTTAATCACTAAATCCTAGATACGAAATATTTTGGTCATTATAAGAAACCTGTGAAAATTAAAATTTCACAACATAAAAAATTAAGAACACTAATAAAAATTGGTAAAATGTTTCTATATTGTCCTTTTTTTACTGTGACATAAAGAATTACTTTGTTGGTGTATTTCCAAATCGTTATGTAAAATAAACAAACTCATTTAAGTTTTACATTACAAAATGACAGAAAACAATAAACTCCGGTTCATTATTGAAGCTTGTAGAAGATTATATTCGACTGTCATTTGGTAGATGGCTGTCTCATGGACAATCACGGCACATCTTTTTTTTATATTATTAAGTATTGAGTATAATGACCGTTTTCTAATTCTTGCTCTACCTTGAATCATGCAGTGACAATTGTGCATGTTTTATAAGAATTTGTATTACAGGCAATAAATTACGACGGACATGGGCTTGAATATTTGTAATTGTTTGGAGTAAAATAAAAAAAATTACTGATATACTTTAATATTTGCCAATAATATGAATTGGGTTTTGTCTGATTGTTTACAAAAATTATCAGAGAACATCAATCACATTCATGGGTTGGAAAAATTAACAGTTTTTTAAGATTCGTTCTTTGTATATAGTGGGTTCAGCTCACTCAGTCTATAGACAGATTATTCCTCGCAAACCGAAGTGAAGAACACTAAGAAATGCATGCGTCTATCTGAATACTGCGTAAAGCAATTTATTTGTCAGATTTGGATAATATATGTCCAGAAGCTCTATGTACAGTATTTCGGACGAGCATGAAAATGGAACCGATTTGAATAATTATTGTAGGCGTAGAACCTTTTTGTGAATGAAAAATTATTGTGCATGTGAATCCGACGTGTAGTTCCCTGGTATTGGGTTGTAATTCGGATAAATGCATGGGATTTAAGACGATTTATTGTTAAAAAAACGTGCATTACAGGTAAATAAACACTGGTTATTTTACTGAAAGATTCGATAGAGAATTGAAATGTGACATCTTTATAAAAGAACGAGAAAACGAGTTTTAGAGGGTTAGTGTAATTTGATTACTAAATAATAAAACATAAGAAATATATTCACCATATATGATATCTGATGTGATATTATTTTTTTTAATTGCAATGAAACTTGGTATGCTTGCTCATTATTAAATGCAGCTGTGTGGATCTTTTAGATTAAAGGAATGGTTGTTTTGGTATTCTTGTATGGTTTTGATTGGAAGACTGTACCGCAGGACAATGAGATCATTTGCCTTTCAGTAATCTAATAATCACTGGTGAATCCAATAGAAAGGCAAACTTGGAATAGTTGTTAAATGTGACGCGTACATTTCTCATTCTGAACTACAATCAGTCTGCAATTTCGCACAAGAAAAAGCTTTGGAACATACTCAGTTTATGGGAATAATTTCATATTTAAACAAGAAGTGGCAAGTCTCCGGTTATCACAATTGATGGGATAATAGACATTTGAAGCATTCTGACTGTTGCCATTTTCAAATCGCATCATTATCTGGGATATTTCTTTAGTTTTTTATTCTCTAGACGTTTTAAATTATGATAGATGATGGTTAAAGTATATAGATATTTATAGGCACCTTTGGTTGCTGCAAGCTAATTTCGATCGAAAGATAGTTCCTATTAAAATCGTTTTGTATATCTGGTCTGAAATTCTCTATTTTGTAAATGCATTGTATTAATTTCAAAGAAATGTTGAATACTGTTTGCAATTTATTGTGTACTTATACAGCATTTTAATTTCTTTAATTTTGATTACAATTTAAAATCATTTTATGGATAATTATCTTTCGAAAGAAGTAAATTGTTTCCTGTCTCAGGAAAGAGGGAACGGTGGGTTGACAAGGAAGTCAATTTAAATGTTACACTAGTAATGTATATAGAAATTTGAGATATGATATGATTGTCTATGAGATGTAGCGACCCCAAAATATTAATTACAACCATCTACAGATTTCCAATGGGCAAATATGCACACCGCAAGACAAGTTGTAAAAGACCCCGAAAAGTGTGATTGAATTCACAATATGTAACAATAGTCGGCAAATTTAGTTTAAAATGTAAGACATTTTAAACTAAATTGTTACATATTGGTAATGTAGTCCAGTGGTTGTCGTTGTTTTGTTAGTCATTTATTGTTTTATGTTCACCATTTTTGCATTAGATTAGGTCGATTGTCGTGTTTTATGTATTGTTTCACATCTTGTATTTCGGGGCCTTTTACGGCTTCTGTTATGGTATGGACTCTAGTTCATTGATGAAGGTCATAATGGGACCTGTAGAAGTTTAAATTCTACTGCCATTTGGTGGGTGACTGTCGCATGGACAATCATGCCACATCTCCTATTTTATACTATCTGAAGTATTAAAATATTTTTTATGTTATCATATTTTGTAGTTTAGATGATAAAGGTCGCTTATCCAATAGCTTCAGTCACAGGCTCAGTTTCATAGGCCGTTGATTTCATTGAGAGAGGAAGTATGATCTCCGTAATATTTACCCAATACATTTTCTTGTTTATACGGTTTTTCACTTGATCACATGTTCAAAAAAGAAACAACAACTAATCCCCCAAAAAACCGAACCATTTAACCAAGATTACGACATTATGTTCAAAGGCTCACTTTATTACTGCAACATAATAAACTTGATTGTAAACTGCTTTAACGCCGTTTATACAGGAAACGTACAGATAAAATACCATGAACAACATAAAACACATGTTCACTACAATTTCAAGTAAAATTAGTTGTGTATGCAAATTTCAGCTCCGCCTCAGCCAATATTTGAATTTTTGAACGGACTGTACACATTTGAAGAAGCGTCGGATGCCTGTCAAACTGTTGGTGGACAACTGGCTGTGTTGAGTAATCCCGAAGCAACAGCTAGAGTCGAAGGCGAAATAACTTCTTAGTAAGTAATATTTAAAAGAAAAAATAAATGCAAGAAACACATGTTAAATTCGTTTTATAACAATTATTCAGATGTCTAATTTAACTGCGTGTAGAGTATAAAGTGTAAGTATTTACCTTTATCAAACAGGCTAGCGGCAAAACAATAGGACAGTTAGTCAAACTTCGATACCTCTGCTAGAGGAACATTGGTCCCCGATGGTATTCACCAGAACAATGGTCAGACTTGTCTGACATGAAATTTTATCAACCAAAGTTTTATAGAAATTTGCTGCATTTGCTAAATTCTAAAACACTGAAAATACGAAAGGCCTCGAAAAGTAATGCACTTAGTAGTTGTCCCTGTCGTCGGATTTGGCTTCCTATTTCGATTTGTTTGGATTTGAGTGCTTCGTTTGCTATATTTGAATCTTTAACTTCCTATGTTTCGTTCTAATGTTACTGACGAGCGGTTACTCCTTGAAATGTACATATAAAAAATGAATTCGATAATACCAAAGGGACAGACAGAAATCGTTAAGTCGGAAGACAGACAATACCATGGCCAACAAAATGAAACGAAAGACATACAAATAGCACACAACACTACACTGAAAACTAAAGCTGAAAAAATACAAAATTACCAATGTTAAATAAGTATGGAAAATTTAGGTATGCTATATGTACATTTTAAGGAGTAACCTCTCATCAGTAGCATTAGAACCGAAACATAGGAAGTCAAAAATCCAAATATAGCAAAAGTGGCACTCAAATCCAAACAAATTGAAATGGGAAGCCAAATCCGACGGCAGGGACTACTAAGTGCATTACTTTTCGAGGCCTTTCTGTATTTTTAGTGTTTTAGAATTAAAATGTTGAAACGAGGTGTAAATCAAAATACAGAAAGAATTGCGATGAAGCATCATTATTGAAGTTAAAATGAATTATGTCCTGATAAGTTGCTATTGAATTGCTTTCTACAGAAGTGAAACCAATAATGGTTCAAGATTCAGATTTGTTTATTATTTAAAAATAAATACAATGATTCAAAGAGATATAGTTGTCGTGTGGACAGGCCATTGTAGAATAAAACCTTGGTCTGATGTTTTTCGTCAGATGTGTGGTAATTAAAATCCTTTGTAAGAAGAAATGGTAGCCCGGTGTGTTCCTTTGTAAGAAGAAATCGTAGCGTGGTGTGTATTGTCAGATGTGTGGTAATGACAATCCTTTGCAAGAAGAAATGTTAGCCCGGCGTGTTTCGTCAGATGTGTGGTAAAGACAATCATTTTCAAGAAAAAATCGTAGCCCGGTTTGTTTCGTCAGATGTGTGGTAATGACAATCCTTTGCAAGAAAAGATCGTAGCCCGGTCTGTTTTGTCAGATGTGTGGTAATGGCAATCCTTTGCAAGAAGAAATCGTAGCCAGGTTTGTTTCGTCAGATGTGTGGTAATGACAATCCTTTGCAAGAAGAAATCGTAGCCCGGTTTGTTTCGTCAGATATGTGATAATGACAACTCTTTGTAAGACAAAATCGTAGCCCGGTTTGTTTCGACAGATCTGTCTTTGTAAGACGAAATCGTAGCCCGGTTTGTTTCGAGAGATCTGTCTTTGTAAGACGAAATCGTAGCCCGGTGTGTTTCGTTAGTTGATTCTTGTACTTATTTGATAATTCGTCATCTTGCATCTACAACATATATTAAAATACACATGTATGTTAAAGGTATGAAATTGTATCGTTTAAGTAGGTGTGAAACGTGTAATATACGTATAAACATTTATCAGTATTTTTTATAGAGTTAGTTACCCCGCCACGATATTGCTGAAATATTGCCGAAGTGGTGTAAAAAAATCATTCAATAAATCATTCGAGCTCGATACATTTTAAAGAACCCCTACACGATTTAAGTTTACTGAAGTAGAGTTAGACCAACATTCCTAAGCAAATGTCAGCAATGACGTCAATATAAACGACGCAGGATCCACCCGGGTTCTCAAATATAAATAGATTTAAATATAAAAATGTTGATTACTAGTTATGACACTAAATCAAATGTTTATTTAAAATCTAGCAGCATTCACCTATCAGCTTTTATCTTTCAACGCAAACATATCATCAAAAAATAAAGAGTTTTCATATTGTAAAGTCAGTCATTTGATCGAACCAGTTTTATGAAATTATTAATATGAAAGTTTAATATCTTTAAATTCTATAGGTCTTTATGAACATCAACAGGAACCAATAACTGATAATGGTTAAAATTATACACTCTCAATCGGAAATGTTAAAAAGAAGTGTTTTAGAATTCAAATTTAGATTTAAATTTACATTGACGAACTATATTTTATTTTTGAGGTTTTGATTTACTTCACATAAACTTTGGACTTAATTATGTAATATACGTTTGAAAATTAAAAACTCATTCGTCATCTTATACATGCATATATTAATAACAGATGGTGTATAAAAAATACAAATTCAAATTCAAATTCTTTATTAGTAAAGAAAGCTCCGTTTGGAACATACATGATATAAGGATGAGAAGACTGACTAGAACAAACACATAAGGAAAAAAAAAAGAAAAATAATAATAAAAAATAAAATAAAATAAAAAAGAAAAAAAGAAAATCAATAATGTACAGTTATACCAGAGGTCTGCGCTGTTGGTTATGGGACATATTAAATGTGTCACTTGACTGATAGATTGCAAGTCGCTAAATAATTTGCGAGATTTTTACAGATTTCTTTATCTTCATTGCTCATTAACCACATAAACTTATTACTATCTGATAATTTTGAAAAATTCTCATTATTTATTTTAGATAAAAAAGCATCTCTAGCAACAATATATTTCTTACATGTGATTAATAGGTGTTCCTCGTCCTCTACTGACTGGATATTACATTGTTTGCAAATTTCAAGCCTATATGCACTAATACGAAATTTTGCTAAAATGTTATCTAAGTATTTTTCCTGTTGGAATATAAATTTAAATTTACAATACGTCCGCAGTTTATTTTCATTTCTATTAGTAGATGGGTTATACTTAATGACATTAATTTTTTTATGAGCAAACATATTTTTTCAGTTGGCCTAGCTACTATAGCAGGAAATTACCCCTTACCTCTAGGTACCCTAAGGTAGTTCTAGATGTCCTCTTTCAAACGAGTCCTCATCCTAAAAATGGTGTACAAATTGAGGTCTTGAGAGGTTCCGAAAGATGGTTTTAAAGATATCGCGAGTAAATCTGTTATTTGTTCATTTAAAGAGTGTATGATTGGATTACCCAAGGTGACTTACCGAACAGATCGAATTGCGGGTTTACTTCCAAACGAATTTTTCATCTTAGAATTGCGGGCTAACTTCACGGTAATATTTATTTGATTATATATACATGTACTGAATGCTGAAAAAATTAACTATTTAAAATTGTTTGATATTCTTCATTAGTTTAACATTTTTATTCCCACATTTACAAAACAATGTCGTGGAGATGCGCACTAAAGATTTGGTGGGATTCTGCACTCGAGGGTGTTAGAGTGAATTGTTACATGCTGCAATGTGTCAGAGTAAAATGTCAATTTCTATAAACCAATAAAATGTCCGTATTAGCCTAGAAATTTGCATAAATTATGACAACACAAATTGTGACAAACAAAAATTTACTGTGTGTGCATAGCATGACGTTTTTAGCACGTCAAAGGAATTACTATTTCAGGCTGTCAACGAAAGAATTTGTAAAAGTTTAATTCGACGAAGTCGTGGAAAAAAATACTCGGAGGTAACACGAAATTTCTGTTGATTTCCGGAAAGTTATTTCATGTTAAACTTTTGTTCGACATGTTCCTAGTGTATTTTCTTCTCGACTTCCGTCAAAATCGCTTACAAATCGAAGGCTTACTAAAAGACCAAACGACCCGCAGCAGTTTTCGATTCGGTTATATTCTAGATACCTGCACGTAATGTTTACACCACAAATTAAAAAAGGAAACAAAAAGGGGTTGTAGGGTCCGATGCCCCAAGTGCATGTAAGTTGAAAGCGACATATGACAATATGAAAGTTCCTACAATTTGCTGGCTTCCTAAACTTCATAAAACACCATTATCTTTTACCCTAAAAGCATTTCATAGGGTTAGGGTTGCGTTCAATGTATCCCTACACGAAGTTTGGTGGGTCACGGCCTATTTTTGCTTCCACCTCTAATATCTCAGTTCTATTAATTACTTCTCTAACTACTATTAAAACTCTCACTTTCTAATTCACTACTTATCTATCTTAAACTATTGAACCGATTTTAACCAAACTCTCACACATTCTTTATTATGATGTGTAGTGTTGTACCTCCTATTTCTTTTTAAATCAATTTTTTAAATTTTGCTGCAATTTTTTATTTATAAAATGCAAATTTGACTTGTAGTATGGTGAAGGTGGGGGAAACAATTTCTAATCCGGTACTCCTCCTTAACCATTCATCAAAAATGAACAAAATTTTAACAGAATCCTTATCCATAGGGGTAGTATTGCACCTAAAATTTTATTTTTTCAGAAAACCAATATTTTTATCAATATTTTAAATTTTGCTGCAATTTTGACTTATAAAATGCAGTGAAAAAAGGGGGTACCATTTCTAATCTACTACTCTTCCTTAACCACTCAGTAGAAATTAAACAAACTTTTACAGATTCTTTGTCAATGAATGTAGTAATGTACATCCTATTTTATTTTCCCAGGAATTCAGTGCAGTAAATTCTTTGTGCAAATTTGACTTGCATTTTGCTAAAAAGAGAGGGGGTAACAATTTCCTACTCCTTCATAATCATTCATCAGAAATGAACCAAACGTATTGCCTTCAATGTTTGCCTTTCTAGGCAAATAGAAAGCAGGCGACACATGTCTTCCGGGGAAGACTCAATACTAAGT
>JARWCS010000048.1:1088524-1105786 GCA_034783895.1 Geukensia demissa
TCAACAAAAGTTTGGCTGTTCCGGTTGAAACTTGATTCAAACAAGATATCACTGCTTACCTTTTATGTGTTTGTTAGTAAAAGCTCGAAAATTTTAACAGCATCTGTTGTGATTTCTCGGTTGTTTAAATAAACTTATACCCAAGGGTTATCTTTATGGAAATATTAACAGATCTTTGAACATGATATTCTTTGGTATCGACATTAACGGTCTTGGCAATAATACTTCAAAACTAAAACAATATTATACATCCACGCATTACTTTCCATTGTTTACTTTCAATGTAAAAATATCTTGAAGAAACAAAAATGTTTACTCAGAACTGTAGAACATTTTAAATATTGATCAGATGCAATATATGCCCATAATTCATATTGCATTCGGAGTAAATATATCTCCAAAACATTAGTCACAAGAAAAAATGAATTTCTTAAACTAAATAATCAAAAGCAATGAAAAAAGAAACGAGAAATGAACAAACAACCATAATAATAATTAAATTCTTATCATGTGCTAATGTACCTGTCTCTCACAATTTGGCTTTTCTGTCTTAAATCAATTATAAAATCTGATAGGGGTTTAAGAAAGAGATTTAACTAATTTAATATCCCAACTGTCTTTATTTGGCCTGTGCTCATGTGAAAATTGTTGATCTTAGTAAAAAAATTAAAGATCCGTCTAAATTTTTGCGTTAGCTTTTATTAAATAGTATTACGTATAGACATATTCCAATTGATATGAAACATATCAAAATCCTTTTCATTTTATGAAATTCACAAATCCTGTGAGCAAAAAAAGTTACAATAGAAAACGACAAAATTTTTCAATTTTTCAGATGAGTGGTGAAAAACTAAGAATATGTATACAAAATCCTAAATATACAAAAGTTAACGGAAATTTTTTTATATTTCATTTTAAGAGATTTGTCAAGATTCCTTCATAGGATTTTTCGAAAATTGGTAAAAAGTGAGCGACTTAGTTCATGAAACATACAATAAAGGATGCTGCATTTAAAATTGAATGTTTCTAAAACTACATGTAAGAATAATTATTATGGGAAAATTTAAATTAGTGAACTACAAAATGTCTACTGGAAAATGTGCACTGGCAGACTATTCAAGTGAAAAAATACGGAACTATGCAATTAATCAACTATGTTCTATCTTTCAGAAATCGGAAAATAAGTGTTTCGCTTTGCTTCAAGGTGGAGAACGTGCAACATTTTACAATTTGCCGAGATTTTTATCATTTGTCTCAACATTATTTTAACAACTTTAACCACACTTTTAAAACTTTCCTTTCTTCCGAATTAAGGCAATTCAGTCTGCCGTTCTAGTTACACTCATGTCATACGATACACACTAATGAATAAATATGGAAAAAGAAGATATGGTATGATTGTCCATGAGTCAGCCACCCAAAACGTGTAAATTACAAACATCAACATGTTGTCCTAAGGCCTACAATAATGGTCAAGCTTTCAAATAGTCCACTCGTTCATATTATAGCAACAAACAAAGGAGAAGGTGCAGACGGCCGCATATTTGGCAAAAATTTTCGATTTTGTGACACATCCATAAGTTGTTAAAAGCTTTTTGATAACTGTCATTTAATAAATTATAATTTATTTTAGTTTAATTTTCATCATTTGGACAAAACAACAGTGACACATTTGACTATTTCAACAAAAATGTAAGTAACATTTACAAAAATGCAATTGCACTTTTGATCTCTCACATGTGTGTTCCACTGGACTTGACAATGTAATTGAATTTGCAACTTCATAAATTATTTGTTATTTTGTTATTGTCAACAAGAATGTAAGTAACATGAACAAAAATGCAATTGAAAATGTAATTTGAGTTACAACTTCATAAATTGTTTGTTGTTTCAAAATACTCTTTAACTTAAATTAGTACCAGTATAGGTAACGACATGTAATTATTATAGCGGTATTTTGCATACAATGCCGCTGCTTCCAGATTGATATGTAGTATCACTAACTCAGTACCATCACTTCGTTGCTGACGTTGCTGAGGGGGGGGGGGGGTGTTATGCCATGATGTTGTAAATCGTTAAAAACAAAACAGAAAGAAAAAACTAAACTAAGGTAAACAATAGCTGTTTCTTTGACAATTGGATTTTGAGATGTCTTTACGAATATTTTGAATACGCTTGTTTTTTTAAAGAGATGTTGGCGTCTATCTGTAGTGCTGTAATTAAAACTCAGAGATTGGTCTATAGATTTTGAATTCAATGACGATATTTCCCTAATTTTACCTTCAATAATATTCTTTTTTATTTTCTAATGGTTGAACATACATTTGTTATATTTATTTTATAAATATTAAACAGATAAATCTTGTATGACTAAATAAATTTCCAGTTTGAAACTTTGAATTGGCTAGTTCTTATTCTACAATCGGTTACTAATGCTGATCTTTGTTATAGATTGTTTGAAATATTTACTACATGCAGCTTAATAATTTTCAAAAATCCTCAGAAGTCCTTTTTCTTTTCTTGTTTCTTAATAATCAGTCTGAAATATGGTAGAAAACTAAATACATTTTCAATTGAAAATTAAAATCACTTTAAGGAATTTCATTCATGTTTGTCTTTTTATGTTTTATTAAAAAACAATATTCACTTATGATATATAATTTTTTTTGAAAAGGAAAAACAATTTTCTTGGTCGATTTTGAAAAAAAAATGATTCAAGTATAAAACAATTTTACATGTATTTTCAGTTCAGATAAAGATATGTCTGGAGTGATTTTCTAGGTATTCACTGCAATAATCTAAAACTAAAAATTAAGTATAATATGTCGAAGACGGTTTACTCAAAATTTCTATTTCACTAAACATGACACCAAGTTAGTAATCAGAAAATACAAATGTAAAAAGAGGACCCTACCGAAAATGACACAATTGGTCCCCCCAAAAAAAATTGTTCCATTGTAATGTACCAACAATATTATGTAAGTTGTGTTTATAGAAATCTCACCTATTTTTGTCCATGGTCGAAAATCTGGTGTTCGAAAGTAAAATCCAGTTTGCATTTTGGCTCAGCAACCGTTTATCATGTTGTTTCTCACTTAATTTACACTTGATTAATACAAAATACTTATTTAAGGTACGGAAGCTAAATGACAGATTGTTTAACAATGCAATAAGTGAAAGTTTTTGTATCTAGACAAAAGAGTGGGTTTCTGGACTCCGGGACGAGGCCAAAACTATGTATCTTCAGCTGAAGCGATGCGCCGCCGGACTAACACGACGACGCAAATATTTGCGCTTGTCTGATTGGTCAAAATGTTACCGGTATTATAAGCGGGTGTGTAATTGTTTTATGTATTAAGTTTTGAAGTATCCGTAAAGCATGATAACATTACAAGCCAGTTTTTCTCGCCTTCATCTCAATGTTTGCTTCTCTTTGTTTTCCTAGTAATATCAAACGAATTTTTATCCCATTAAATACAGAAATTGACATCCAACCTTTGACTCGTCTACGCGGTTATAAGTAAGTAAATACATGATAATAGTATTTAATTGATATACAGAAGGGCAAAATCTGTTTAAAATATTCCATGGTGATTCAGAAGTAGATTTAATCAGTTTTTAAAATTCCTTGTAATACCCTTATACTTTAGTAAATCTGTTTAAATTACATCTTTTGAAAATTTAAAAGCCATAATTTCTTACTTCTCCCTTTCATAAAAGTTTAAACACAAGAACAAACAAGAGCCTAAAAATTAAAGAAAAGGTTTGAAAATAATTAAGGTTCTTCGTTCTGTGAAATTTGTTACTAGATACAACAATCTTTGTTCGGAATATTCTGATTTTCTCTACAGTTTTTGGACAATTTCCTTATAAAACGTATACAAAAGAGAAGTGTAAAGAAAAAAAAACAGATATTTGATAATCTACAAAATTACGCAATGTTGGATATTACAATCACAAAACATGCATTGATAGCATACCCTTTCAAACACCATCACCCACCTGTGCACAACTTAATCAAGCATTTATAATTATTGCTGAAGTAAGAATACCAAAATTCAACAAATTGTCAAACTAGTATGTAGAATAAATAAGTTTAATATTACTACCCATGAGTTAGCACTAGACACTTCATTAATATCCACATGTTTAGATGGGAACAATTGCCAAATTCTTAACTAACTGCAAGTTACTAGGCAGGCTTTTTTCAGAATATTGTAGAAGACTCTTTGCTTTCCAAAAATATTATGTCCACATATGATTTATCCATTGTTGTTGAATCTGTTCTGATTAACTGAATTTTGGCAATATGATTACTACTGTAATGCAGACGTTTGAAACAATATTTTGAAAACATTAATAATTCTAATTTTTCATTGCAAATAACTGTTTTGGTTTTTATCCAGCAGACCTTTTTTACGTCAAAGCGGTTGGATTTTTACTTTAAGGATATATACAACTATGCGGAAAAGAAATTTAAAGTTGCAGAAACAATTAATCTGGTTTTACATCAATATTTTGTGGGAAGCAATATATTGAACACTTACAACTGCGTCCAATACTTTATCTGTTTTGTTCTGAATTGTGTTTTAAATTTATTGGGCTGGGTTGTAGGCAAAAAAAGATACACATAGTGGGTATAGATAATATTGTGTTATTATATATTCCTTCCAGGACTTCCAGGTGGACCCTTTACGTTTGTGTTTCTTCCTATTCGGTATCATAACAGGTTTGTCTTCGCTGTTTATTTGAATCTGCACCGAGATTTACTCCTTTTTTCTTTCATTCATATATATTATTTAGCTTTCAATCGTAATTTACTTTTACTGATACAGTTTTTTTTATAACTGAACACTTTATCAAATAATGTTTTACAGAAATTTTCTGCACTTGTTTAAATTCTAAAAGACTTAAAATAAGGAAAGGCTCTGAAAAGTATTGCACATTGAAGTTGTCCCTACTGTTGGATCTAGCCTTTTTCCTAGATTTGTTACGATTTGTGTACCTCTTTCAATATGTTTCGATCTAGGAATTCCTATGTTTCGATTCTAATGCTACCGATGAGAGGTTTCTCCTTGAAATGTACAAATAGCATATGATATTTACCATATTGTTTAACATGGGTAAACTTGTATTCTTTAAAGGGTACCAGGTAATTGATAATAATAATAGATCCCTCTTAATAAATGCAAGTCTAAAAATCAATTCTGTACTACGAATTTTTGACTTCACATTTCTAATAGTTAACATTTCGATCATAGATAACAAGATTCCAGCAGAATCTATGTGTGACGTAAACAGTTCACTTCTTCAGAATTATGAATTCGGTTTTTTATTAAATTTTTTTTATAAAACCATTAGAAAAATATGGACTATGCATTTTCGGATCCGTCGCCTGAGTTATATTTGTACTGGGGCGGATCCAGGATTTGTACAACTGGAAGGTGCGGTCTTCGATAATAATCGAAATAAATACCGGGAGGGACCAATTTTGTAGGAGAATTTGACTATCATACTAGAAATATTTTCTTGACTGAGTTATCAACTTTTCTCTCTCTCTAATTTCATTAAAATGACCTTGTTTTATATTTTTGCACTCTTTGCTGGTTTTGTTGGGTGTATGGGTTTTCCGAATTGTGAATATTCTATCTCTATTTTTAAATTTAAGTTAAACTTCCTAATTTCAAATATTCATTAGAATTATTGACTTTGTGTCTTAATCTTAACATCACAATAATGCAGCTTCCTCGAAAGGTTTTGTTTGAAATGGAAAACACCGATAATACACTAATGCACCTGATCCCAATCCTGTTTTGTAAAGGAGTTTGTGGATTCCAAGCCTTTGTTCCTTTTGTTTCCGTTTTATCTTTTAGTTTGTTTCAAATTTGTCATGTCATTTTGTACTGTGAACTTTTGATCTCTTACTTGGTATTCTACACTGGACTTAATTGTAAATAACTAATTATTTTTACGGATATGGAGCAAAGGTCCAGTAGACTGCGCCACATCATAACCTTTACTTTTACAAAAACTTCTTCAATATGATCTTCCTCTTCTTACCATTTGATAAAAAGAAGCTGTACGTTATTCCGTTCATTTTGACTTAAAACATCACTTTTGATCTCTCACATGGGTATTCTATACTGGACTTTGGATAATGCCTGGTTATTTGATTTTATTTCATAAGCAGATACAGTTTAGGATTTCAAATGTTTTGGCTCGTGTAGTTACTGATGGGGATTAATCCAGAAAAGCCTTTTGTACATAACTTCGTGTATGTCACTACTAACGAACTGTTAGTCCCCCAGGAAATTCACAGCCAAGTAGCCAGAACTGTTCTCCTGGCATGATTCATTGCATAGATGCCTTTAATTTTTCAGTTGAAAATTTAAAAAACCCTACATTTCTGAGGCTCTTCGTTTTGATGCAGAGGTAACCCTTAGTTTAGTTTGGACTGCTGTTTATTAAGATGTTTTTTTTTTTTTGGTTTTGATGTTTGTGCTTATTGATTGTCATTGCAATTTTAATCGGATTACCAACATTTTGACTTCCAGAACTGCTGATAACTTGTCAGTCAACGAAATGGCTATACAGTGCATCAAATTGATATTGGTATTTTGTGACACATTAATCATTTTTATATTTTGAAAAATTATTAAGTGAGAAATGGGTTACTGTCTTTCCGGCATTTATTCCATATGCTTTACTTTTTATTAAAACAACGTGTCGTGTAACTTTTAGATATTTTGTCTGTTCAAACGTGTAGCCAGTCCCTTTAGCAAGGGGATTTTTCATTTCTGATTTTAAACTCCGAACGAGTCAGCCAATTACACGATTTTGTTTTAACATATTATGTTTATATTTGCTAAAATAGTGTGATTTTAAAGGGAGGTTTTATTTTTAAAAGCGAATATTTTGCCATATTGTATCCAAACTAAATTAAGTTGCGGAAAAGTTTTAAACAAGACTGCATTACTCGTGTTACTCCATCTTTAGTTTTCATTGTAGTGTTGTGTGTTCTATGTTTGTCTTTTGTTTCATTTTGTTGGTCATGGTCTTGTGTGTCTTCTGACTTAACGATTTCTGTCTGCCACTTTGGTATC
The DNA here is from genome assembly GCA_034783895.1 of Geukensia demissa. Classification (NCBI taxonomy): domain Eukaryota; kingdom Metazoa; phylum Mollusca; class Bivalvia; order Mytilida; family Mytilidae; genus Geukensia; species Geukensia demissa. Next base: position 1,095,628 of record JARWCS010000048.1, read on the forward strand.
TTCAAATTTATTTTACTAACTATAAAAATCATATAAATTTATATAAAATAAAAAAAGTACTTTTAGTATAGGAAATGATAATGTTGGATTTTTTTCTTCACTACAGGTTCTAAAACGAATATAAATAGACTCTAATGATATTCAAAAGAAAGAATATAGAATATATGACAGAAAGACACAATCCACATTTTTTCTGGATTTATCTTCAACAGACACGCTAGGGGCAAAAATTGGAAGATGTGTACATGTCACTGTTGACTTTCACTAGATTTCCGTTGGTCTTAAAAATAATGCCTTGCATTTCTCTCTTTTATCAAACAGATTGTTGACAAAATAGTGATGACTTTTATAAAGGAAGTCACACGTCTTAATGAGTTATCTAATGATAATATCCTTGTAATAAATGTATATAATCTCAGTTAGCTAATCCTACTTTTAACTTTCAGAAATAGTTAATCTCTCTGTAAATTTAAATAAAAGGGCTGAGTAGCACTAAATATTTACAATTCCTTCTTATTTGATGTCACTTTGATACAGTAAATTTGTTTGAATGAGACGTTTGAACAATTAATTACAAAAAATTCCTACTCTACTAATGACTATTTTCACACTACTGACTCTGTTCCGTTAAATATTTACTTATTTGTCACAAACGGTCAGCAACAAGGACTGTGAATGATCTAGTAGTTTAAACTCACTTTGTCTGTTAATAAATTCAACTCAGACGGACATGGAACATCCAAACATCATCTTTTTATTTCGTCACACATCTAAGCAAAGGCTAACTTTTGATGATTTGATTGATACTTTATTGCTTACAGTCATTTAACAAACATTTCACGCATTCCCATGATGATAACTAGCACAATTTACATGTCTTTTGCGTTTCGTCTTGTTCAGTGTCGACTTGTCGCTCGACTATAAGACAAATGAGGGAGTGTTAGGTATAACAGGTTTACACAAAATCATCTACTTCTTATTGATATTAATAATATTACCCAAAATTGTGGGATGTGATGTGAATATTGACAGCTATCTCTCTAACACATAATTAAAAGAAAAAATATGGAATATATGCCAGAACGATTCGATTCACACCTTACCATTTAAAAGAAGGAACATGGAATATATGCCATACATTTATAACAAATATCCAAAAGCCAAATTTAAATGCCTGTAATGCGCTTTCAAATTCCATAATATACCATTAAAATATATAGGATGAAACTCGACACGCCATGCACGCATCCCATGGCGCAACCGCCAAATAGTAACACCATAACCAAAACAGGAATGTCGAGGTCCAAACATTGTTAAATGAAATACTTCAATCCAAATAAACCAAAATGTGCAATTAAATATAGCGGAAAGAACATCTACCATGTTCAATACAAGGAATGAAGCCTTCTACGTTATTTTGGGAATTAAGAATTCAAATTATTTCTGGAATGTTTTGTAAAATAATATGCAAATTTTTGTCAGATAAATCTGATAATTAGGCTGGTGAATATCTTCAGTGACATCTGGTCCATCAACAGAGGCATCAACCCAGTGATTTCAAAATACAAGTTTACCCATTTTAAATAAATATGGTTATTCCCGACAAGCCATACGCGCACCCCAAGGAGGAATATCTCATCATTAGAACCAGAACCAAATCATAGGAAGGTCAAGATCAAGCCATTAACGGAAACATGAGAAAAACACATCAAGCACAAGGAAACAAGTTTAACTGCCTCCACAAAATACTTAGAAAAGAAAAACTTTTATTTATTTTTTTGAAACATAATATGGTTAGCGTAAAGACGACAAACCATTCCTTATTACGATCAGGGTACAAAACGCTTTTCTGCATAAACCATCCTCGGGTAAGCAAGTAGACAAATATTTGAAGTCCAAATTTGAAATTTGAACTAAATTTGCAAAAATCAGTGCATATACGCCAAAATGAACAAAAATTTAGACCTTATATTAAATGTATAAATACAGTTTATGTATATTTTTAATATGGGTTTCGGAAATCGGATTTACCCATTGTAAAATCTATCGCTCAGGATAAAATTGACGTCCCACTCCAGCCCATGGTAAAATCAAAACAAATTATAGCTGCCGTGAATTATTTCTTAAATAGTCCTTCAGACCTTATTGAATGTATACAAGTATATGTATAACGTCCTTTAAACCTTATTAAATGTACAAATACAGTCTTTATATATAGTTTTAAGGCACGGTTTAATATATAAATAAAAGTTCTGCATATTTGTTTTTATTTTATTAAACATATAAATATATGCTGCGATCACAATGATATATAATTCGAATGTATTGCATGTACTGAAATCCTTATTTACGACAAGCGTCAAATAGAAAACAATGCGCATTGAAATATTGAAACATTTACCATGCTCAATGCGCAATCGGTACTGCGAATTGATTCGCATTAGGTGTGAATGCCGCGTTAGTTTCTATATCCTCCTTTAGACCTTACTGAATCTGTCAAAAGACTTGTACCTATATATATGAATTTAGTAGTTACACAATCTATTAGACTTCTATAAATTTAGTAAGATATATTCCTTTAACCCTAGTGAATACAGTGTTACATATAGTTTCGTCTAGTTCCCCATACATTAATAAATTTGTACGGTCCTGTAGACATTAATAAATACTGTTTTGTATTGACTTTCAGACCTAAAGAAACTATAAATAGCGCGAGCAAAAAATTTTTTTCTATATAGCACCTAAATTACTTCATAAATATACTCTCTGGTTATAGACCTTTGTTGCCTTTATAATTTTAGTAAATGTGCAAATTTAAGGGTTTTTTTCAGATCCGCTCATGAAAGAAATATTTACCTGTAAAATCCCCTACTAGAAAGATAATAAGAATTCGACGCTACCAAAGGGGCAGACAAAAATTGTTAAATCAGATGACAGACCGTGGCCAACAAAAAACAAACATAGTACGCATAACACAAAACTAAAGCTAGGGTAATACGAAATTTTCAAAAATAGGTTAAGTTCAGGTGCTCCGGAAGGGTTAGCAACTAATGATCCACAAGTGGCACTCGTCCTTACACTCAGTAGACATCGTCAGGGATGTCAGTCACAACCGGTTTAGGAACGGATTTCTTGTCACGACAGTGTGAAGATATTCATTGTCATTTGTGAAATGGATATTTCTTATGGGCAGCCAAATCATGATGGCGACCGAAAAATTTCCGGAGTGATGACTTTTAATCTTTTCCTGAGAAACCCTTGGTTCAGTAGCTTTCTTGTCAGCAGCAACCCTCTATCAATAAAATCCTGATAGGAAGCACACGGCCTGGAGAAGCGTATTAACTGATAAATATAGACCTGAACAGAATTTAAGCAATGGGAAAATCAAAGTTTTGTTCTTTACCCGCCCTAACTTTCAATTTCTAGGTGAAAGTTAAGGTATGAAACAGGCCTTTCTGTTTCAGAAGTATACTTAATTTTAAGTTCAGTTGGAAAGATGCGGTCGACATGGTCACCAAATTTAGAATATTCAGTGTAAGAACATCATCTAAATAGCGGAACGCGTAACCAAAAGATTGAGCCAACTTTTTTTTCTTTGCAGACGGCTCTGTATGGAGTAAACTTAAATCATTATCAGCAATTTGGAAATTTGCCTTTGATCTTGTTACCTAATATCTCCACCATAAGACCAGCGTACTGCAGTTATACTCGACAATATTATATGATTAGTGATCGTGTGATGTTTATCATGAAGTAGCCGTAAAAAAATTAAGACATTTTAGTTGCTTTGTCAAAAAGATCCGAGAAAGAGGATACAAGTACATAGTTGTCAATAGAACCAAAACATACTTTGTCTAACACAACACAAAATCCAAACACAATCATACAGTGGAGGATATTATAAAAGTGTTAGATTTCCTTAGTGACACTACGGTTGTTCATTTGGGTGGAAGAGTTTTCCTTCAAACAATTGGCATTCATTTGGGTACTTATTGTGCTCCTCTCCTCGTCGATCTATTTCTTAATCGATTGAAGCTGACATTTAGCGTATACAAGACTAAATGATTAGGGTTAAAAGGTAGCTACATTTAAAAGATAAAAAAAAACAAAAATAAAAAATGAAAATGTACAACAAAAAGAAAATAATAGAGCGATATTCTGGACAGAACTAAGTCGTTGACACAGAGACACTGCCCAAACAGTGATATGTTGCTCCTCGTTTGAAGTCAACACTCAAAAGAATTTATGGTCGACACAAAAAAATGGTCGGCCGATATGGAGAATCCATGTCACATATGAAGAGGGATCTTTTCCTGGGAAAATACGTATAGTATGTTCATATTCCGTCTTGTTCATTTTTTCGACATTGCTGCGTCTGTCGACTTATCCCCTTTTGTCTTGCTCTTCGGTTTTCTTTCACTTCCTCTTTTAAAAGTTTAGATAGAACTTATCAAATATATCACAGCTCCCCCTATTAAGCTCGCTGAGATACTAATGATGATGTCGGTGTCAACCTTTAAAACGTCGTTATTCTATACAAAAATATTAGACATAGATATAAGATATACATTTAAAGCAAAAGGGGGGATGTGGCTATTTAAAATGTAAACTTTGATACTGAACAAAAATATGAAATAGTTTACTTTTTGACAATAAGATGGCTTTTTTCTTTCCACAGAATCTTACATACAGTTGATTCTTAGAGTTGAAAAATGAAATTAAATAGTCAACTTAGTTATATCTAAATGTTAGTATTAATCGGATATTTAACATTTCCTTTCAATCAGTTTAACGGTATAATTTGTCTGCAACAAAACGCCATTCTCCTAAGTTACTGATAAAACACTTGACACCCGTGACTTATATAGAAACATACAAATAAACCTATTTTAGCAATTAACCCATGAAATGTGCACAACACACTATTGGTCTAATAGGGTAGTTTGCATGCTTAAGCCAGGGATAAGACGAAATGTGAAGTAATCCTATCTAAGCGTCAAAACACAATTTCTTTGGTGCAAATTTCTATCTTGAAAACAATGTTGTTTGAGCAAACAAAGTCGTGATGAAGTTTGTTTATATCTAAGTATATGTGATGAATACGAGATTCATTCTGCTGTTTGTTGGTATCAAAAGGAGATGTAATTCAAGGCCCTTACAGAGATTTAAGTTCCAAGTATACAAGTAAATTTCCTAAATCATTATATTTAAACTGGGACATTCTTGATAAGAATAGGGCGTAATTGTTCATAATCTATTTTGAAAAAAAAATCTGTATGTGTTGTATTACAGCTTATAAGAATATGATTGTCTTGGCTGTGGTGTAGTAATTTTGGGATAATATGTTTTAATGTTTGTCAGTTCCATTAAAATCGATATCATGAAGTTTTGATCCAAATTTCTTATAGCTTAGATGATCAAAGTCTAAGATGAACGGCTAAGAGGATTTAAACATTTCTACTATAAGTTCTGGTCACATTGGTTTTAGTGTTGCAATTGATCCCATACCTTGTGTCTCTTCCCAATAACAGGATTTTCTTAAAACAGGGTTGCATTACTACAACATTAATATATCCAATCAAGGTTAAAATCCTCCCTCCTTAATCCTTTAGTCGTCATCATGAATTGGATGGTCCCTTGTGTGTCTCAGCTACTGAAGTACCTGTTACCTGTAATTTAGAAACAGAATGGTCTCTTCTCGGATTGACGTTATCCCGGATTACACATTTAGGATTCCATGGCAGGTGGCGCGTGCAGGACAGAATATAAAATTACCAATGTTGAATAAATATGAAGAATTTTCGTATGCTATTAAGGTGATTATTAATCTGGAGCACCTGGCTTTTCATGGTTTATAATGGAGTCCAAGCTGTTGTTCGGTTTTTACGATTTGCCGGTTTTTTTTAAAGTTTTTTCATCTTTGTGGACCACGGTTTCGGATCTCTCAGATGGGTATTATTTCCAGGACTTAGAAACATGGAAATGAAGTGAAATCAGTTCCTTGCATCGTTGACAGTAAGTGGTTTCCTTCTTACTAAAGAAAATTAATGTTGATAGGAAAAGGGAAAAGTTTAATTATTTTAACCGATTTATCAAAAGCATATATTTGCATAAATGGGGGTGATGCTGAATGTGTAAATAATGCTTTCCTATAATGTCTACGTTTGTTGATAACTGACATATTGAAGTTATGCATAATTTCCAAATGTATAAGCTTCGATTTAATTTTTTGTGAAACAACGCGTATTTTCATATATATAAGGTCATAGTTGATGTGTGGATTTTGATAGCAGCCATTTTTTCTAAATAGGCGGGACCATTTTCTTTCCAATTTCTAAAAATTCTTAATCTTTTTTTTATGAGGGATAGCTTTTTAGGTTTTAAAAATAAACGTGGTATAACATACAGGATAAAGTAAATATTTCTACATTAATGTTGTCATTTATTTTTGTCATTATATAAATTTTATGCACAAAATTTCTATTGTTTTAACATATTTATATTTTTGGTCCTAATAGTAGTTCATTTAATTCAAGGATCTTAATACTATCATTTTGTCTGCAAAAAACGTTACATCGATTGTTTAACTAATGAATTAATTATTGAAATCACACATGGCAATTTAACTTACACATCTACAACGCTTTCAAAAAAGGAGATCATCAATAATTATATGTCATTTTTGTCTTCCTTTGGAATGTCATCTAATGTTGAGTACCGTGATCTCTCTCCATTTAATTGGATACCATAGTTACACAAGATTTCTTACAAGCAGCGTTTTATTGCTGGATCTGCCAAAATCTTCCACCAAGCTGCTCTCAAAGCTTTCAACTTTAATTATTACTACTATCAAAACGAGCCTCTAGAAATACTGCGACACGAACAATGCAAAACTAGGTCTAAATCAGATGTGGATACTAAAGAACTCCAAAAACCTGATGGAAAAAATTTCTTTCGTCTTATTACAGGATCAAAACATTTGACTTTTCCACACTCTATACACAATACAACAAGCACTTCTCAAATCGAGATTAAAAGGTGGGACTCATAGTTGCTTTCTGAAAAAGAACGGAGAAAGATGTCACAAATACATATTGTCAGTAGAACCAAAATATACTTTGTTAAACGGAACACAAAATAAAAACACCAATATTCGGAGGAGGATATTAAAAAATGTTGATTTCCTAACTGACAACGTCTTTTTTTCTGTTTGGTGGACGGGTTTTCTAGCAGGCGATCGTCATTCCAGTGGTCACTAATTGTGCTCCTCTCCTCGACGATCTATTTCTTCACTCGTTTGAGGCAGACTTTCTTCAAGAGCTTTCAATATAATGAAACATGAAATTTATCAAATTATATTTTATAGAAATTTGCTGCATTTTTTATTCCTTAAGGGCTTAAAACATGGAAAAGCTTCTAAAACTATTGCCCCCAGTAGTCTAGTCTCTACCGCTGTATTTCCATTTAGTTGGATCTGGGTACCTCTTTTATTGTGTTTGGATCCCGGACTTCCTTATTTTTGGTTCTTCTGCTTCCGACGAGAGGCCACTCCTCCTAATGTACATATGGCATATCAAAATTCACATGATCTTTTCAACATTATAAGATATACAGATTAATAAAATATTGAAACTTATCTACTCTAAAAAAAGAAACGCATAATGAAAATTTTGATATTTTAATACACGTATTCATTTCAAAAGTTACTTCCGGATATTTTAAAGTCAGTATCGTGTATGACCACCTCGATATGATAGCACTGCTCTGCATCTTCTCAACATAGACTCAACCAATGTTCGCACATTATTGCGTGGTATTCTTCGTCATCCCTGATGTCATATTTGTCGAAGTTGACCTAGGTCCCGCGGTGGAGGTCGGCGCTTGTGCACATGATTATCCAGCTGGTCCCATAGATGTGCAATCGGATTCGAATCCAGAGAGTTTGAGAGCCATAGAAGCATACTTATTTTACCCTGGCAAGATATTCTCTTGTCTCTTGCGCGGCTTCGCATTGTTCTGATGGAATAACTCCCACACTCCTACGACCGTTAACAAGAATATTTTCATAACGTGGGAGAATTATCAATTTATTATTGTATTACCAGTAACAGATACAAAACTATTGCAACCGCACCCCAATGTTGTAAGGACCTGTCCCAAGTCAGGATTCTTTTCCATTTAATTATCTTCATGCTACAAGTATTATTTCACAAGTGTAAATATGTGATTTTCGTCTGTCATTTAAGATTTACACTTAGTTTTTTTAGTTGGGCCGATTTTGAGCTTGCCACAAGCAGAGGGACCCCTTGTTAAAAGCCTTGTGTTGCTTTACTTGATAAAGGTATCCTTACCAATTACACCATATCTTCATATACTTATACTGTTTAGCTTTGTAATTCCACTCAAAATAAAATTGTTTCTATCAGCCGAAATTATGTCGTAAAATGTTTGAATATGTCCGATTAATACATAACATGCGCAACTGTAATGGGCCGTTGATGATGATGTCACTATGACGTAATAAATAGTACATAAACTGTCAGTCTAAGTCATTTTTTGTCAAATGTGATCGACCGGGCCCGCATGCTCCGACAGATCATATTTATTTTTCCTGTGATGTTACGCTTCTTTAAAATTTTCTATCCATAAAAAAATTTCGAGAGAGTTGCGACCTATGATTTCTTTAACCAAATCCACGAGAAACAAAAAAGAGTTTGCAGTCTGAGCTTGTGATCACTTTTTAAAATTTTATAATCATCTTCATTTTTGGACAAAACATCACCTTTAAAGTCCTTCCCCTATCACTGGATTGCATTGACTTCGGCTTGTCTATTAACCTTTTCGCATTCTTCCACCGTTTACTATTTATGTTTTTAAATGCATTCGTAAAAGTTTGGAGTTTATTTTGTCATTTTCAATACGCCCTTAATATACTTGATATATTAACATTTAAGTATAAATCTATGCACATCGGTAAGAATTTTCAAATAAATGAATTCAATTTTCCAACTGTCTATTTACACATGACATTCATTAATTTTGTCGCGAGCCATAATTTTACGGATTACATAAAGTAAACAGACGAATTTATCTATCCATTTTAATTTTATGTTAAAACAAAGATTTATCAAGAAGAAGGTAATATCAAAGGAGAAAAGGGCATTAGAGGTCGACAAACAAACAAAATAAATGACATACACTGTTTACACACCCACTCAATTATATTATTAGAAATTGTTTTATCCCACTGCGATATTTTGTAAATTTTAGTTTGATATTAAAATCACTCTCCACTTGGTAATTTAATTTAAGCAAAAATCTGCTTTGGTAAAATTCTTCACTGTGGGTGATTTTTCTATGTTGCTTATTTTCCCCTACTTTCTAAAATATACTTACATTTATTTGAATTTAGACCGACTGTCATTTTTTTTATAAGTGTATAGATGGTGATGCATATCGTAAAACTCGAAGATGCAAATACAGAAAACTAATAGAGTACAGAGAAGAAATGGCTATATGACATGTCTGAAGACAACATAAAATCATTACAAATAAACTACAAATAAAATGAAACTCGAATTCCAAGATTTTCTTTACAAAACAATGTAGGGTCAAGTGCTCCGGGCGTTGCCCGTCGTGAAGACCTTAAGATCAAAATTTGTGTCCTATTTTGATTGCATAAAATATCTAGATCTAGATATTGTAAGATATAGCACTACAAAATTTTCCCCTAAAAAGTATTTTAATACTTTGCCAAAACTTAGTTTGTGTCAAGCTATTTAAAAAACAAATATAAATGTCACCGCCCCTAGTTTTCGAGTTTCTGTTGGTACGAAATCAACTTATTTATTAAAGCCTATTTATATAGGGAAAATACATAATTTTGCAGATACAAGACCAGAAGGTAGAATTTTGAGATAAAAATAGTGAAGATAGCTTTTATAAAAAACGGTTTAAAAATGGGGATCAAAACAAAACGTCTAAAATCATAATGGATTCTTTTAAATAAAAAAGAAACAGTTATTTGCACTTTTAAAGTTTTCAATTTTTATTTCAATAAAAAACTAGTCGAAGCAGCCACTCTGCATATCCCCGCGCTACTCTGGTGTTTGATGTTATAAAAAGAAATAAGTAGAAGTTAGTTTTTCAGAATAAGGAA
>JARWCS010000048.1:1118293-1151747 GCA_034783895.1 Geukensia demissa
TATGAATATTTTGTGTGATGTCATCAAGTTGGATTTATCGATGTGTAAACTTTTTGTAACGTCCAATCAAAAAGCAGTTTACATCCAGTATTGGAATTATATATATATATAAAGAGATAAAATATAATAGGATGTTGGTTATGTAACAAGGGAATATATTTTGATTATAAATAGGAACATGCGAATTTAAATTATTCATTATTGGAACATTTTCAAGGAGAACGGCCCATTTGAATCTAAAACGATTAATTTTGATTTAATGCTGCTGGACTATCAAGTGGTTAATAATCCCAGCGTACTCACGTCGATAACATTGATTTTAATTAAATGAATGAACACATTGCTTTGTACTAGATTTTTTAACACTAGAACACACGGTAACACTCAACAGGAACACATGTCAACCTTAACGTTACATTATTCTGATCCCAATGGAGCTCCTGGAGCTTGCATGCTTTGCGGCGAAGCAATAGATACCAATGACTGCTAAGGTCGATGATCGAATCCGCGATCTCCCAAACTCGTGGCGAGTAAATCACCACTTAATCGCCGAGACCTCTATTGGTCGAATTCCGTATTTGTAGGACTTTCTTTTAATTTCCATTTAGCGTCGTATCTAGTTTTAATTATGATATTTTAGGCATTTACTGTAATGATTAACAAAAAGGAAAAGCAACGATTTTTTAGGCATTGCATGTAATGGTATGATGAGGGTGTATGATGCCCACTTTAGAAACGTGAAAATAATTAAGTATTTTTGAACAACTGTGGTAAGAACTTACAGACAGAAAAACTAATATTTAAACATGTTCATATTTACTAAGCTATCCAATAAAATCATCAATTAAATAACAGGTACTCCAAAATAAAATAATTATAGAACCCCCGGAAAGCTGACTTGCAGTTGTAATTGATTTTTACGACACAGTTTAAAAAAAATGAATTTGAAATTACTTGATTTTGAAAAATCTCTATTAACTTAACATGGTACGATTTTCTCTAAATTGTTAACTGATATTTAAGCCGTCATAATTATTTTGAAATTTGAAGGACGAAATGATATATTTCTCTGCAAGTTAAGACGACCTGATCTATTACAGTTACAATGGACATACTATGCTTACTTTGTTCGTAAAGCACGGTTATAATCGTTCTTAAAGAAAATTCTTGCATATTTGAATTTTATGAAGATTTTGGATAGTCGCCATTGAATAATATTTTTTCTATGGAGGGTCATTATGAAACTATTTTAATGTTGCACTATATAAAAATAATATTAATTGTTCTGTCAAAATCAGGAACCTCTGGCAAAGAGAATGCCCACAACAGTACATTTGTAGATTGCTATTGTTAACGAGGGCTACATCTACAAGCATACATATGAAACAATTCTATTAAATGCCTGTATATTTCGAAACTTCAACGCGATTCTGGTCTGAAAATGAAAGATATCATAAACATTTGATTTAAGCAACTTCGATAATTCGGCTGCTTTTTGGGTATAAGTGAAAAAGGAAGACCTCCATCAGTGGGTTAACAGCTGACAGTATCGTTATTGACATCTTCATTAACATCTTCAAAGGAAGCTCGTTTACTACAATAGTAATCCAGAAATTCACAATTATCAGTTAGAAATCGACCACATTAAACATTTCTTAAGCTGTTTGTTACAATTTTCAATGACGATGTATAATTTTTCTGGAGATAGTAGTCGTATTTATCTGGCGGGAATGTGTAAACTGCAGTCTGCTGAGAGCTTCGTCAATGTTTGTGTACTTTCGGAAGGTACGGATCAGACTACCGTCCGTTAGCTTAATAAAGTTCCGGTATAATGCTATTATGTTGTAAAATCAAACTATGTTTTCTTTTTGTGCAGAAGAGCAAATTCAAAACAACAAAATATTGAAAAGATTTCTGAATGTTTTATTTGTCGTTTTAAAACTACAAATTATCATAAAGGAAAGGCAAAATCTAATTTTAAAATATCAAATAAAGTCTTTTGACCATCATAATGATGTAGTCATAAGTATAGAACATCAGGTTCAAGAGTATTATGACTGCGTTGAAACACGAGAAATCGGCCACTACTGAAACACACGAGATCAGCTCTTAAACACACGAGATCAGCTCTTAAACACACGAGATCGGCACTAAAACGCACGAGATCTACACTTAAATCCGCGAGAACAGCACTTAAGCGCCCATCATCCGTCTGTACAAAATACTTAAAGGTAGCGTTTTCTGACAATCTTCGTCATACAGCCCTTATTTAAAATTGTTAGTGAAATTTGTTTTCCACAAGTCGGCAGCGAAATGATGAACTAACCGTGTTTATAGTTAACATACTTATTTATTTCAGAACCAGACACTGATGAAAATAGTCCAGGATTTACAGATGACGACAGTGTTTTAGACGATGAAGAAAAAAGTGAAGTTATGAATATGAACGGTGATGGAACAGGAAACTCACAGCCTCAGAAAAAGACTGTTGCCCAGATCATGCGCGATAAAAAGAAGCAGACGGCATTAACACTACAATGGTGAGTTATTTTTATTCATCATTTGGCATCATTAATACGAGAAAAATAAAGCAGTCATAAGATCATTCAACCATTCAAGATTAACTGTGATTTTTCTTTAAAAAATTTATTCCGAAATAGAACTAGATAAATGGTAAATAAATTATTCTCATTTGCCACTTTCATCAATAAAAAATTCCGGTGTACTGCACTTGGTAATTTTGTCGCGTTCGAAAAAATCTGAACTCCGAAAATACCCCTTGAAGTAAAATGGTTCTTAACCTCAAAAACTACATGCATACCTGATATTGTACTTAAATTTAAGCCTAACGCTGAAGGGAACTAGGTACTTGACATTAGATTGAATTATAAAACTCATTCTAATAAAAGATTAAAGTTTCAGAAAACGCATGCACTTTTATAACAAATTAAGCACTTGTTTTCCAAACAGTGTCATTTTTTAATTCTCAACGTCTTGAACACTTCCAATTGAAATATGAAATACTCTTTTATATCATGCCAAAATTAATATCACAAACAATTTAGATGAAGTGAAATGTTTATAATTTTTCAATTCGCATAGAAAAGTCGTGTTTGACAGTTCTCGGAGAAATTGTCTATAAGTGTGTAGAAAGTCAATAAAAATTTTGATATGATAAAATAGCACCATATCTCATTGCGGAATAATTACCTTTCTACACCGCACACGAACTAAAACTACCGAATATTACGCGACGGGAGAGAAAAGTCCACAATAAGAAATGCATGTTATCGTGACCTTTGAACTGTTTGTAATCAATCCAATATTACTCAAACCTTAAATGACGAAAAAATATTTGTGGTCTAATATTTATAAACACAATATTTTCGTTATGCAGTTAGGTTCAGTTACAAAGGAGTAGGTACGGTAAGCCCGGCATAGTTGGCCCGACACAACAATAACGCTGTTTAATAACCATGTTTTGATCATTCATTAATCATCGTTTCGCTAAAATAGCAGGGCAAATTTGACTATTTCAGTATGAATATAACATTTTCTGTAAAAATACCAAATATTTGGAAGATATCGGCGCACAAAAAACATCATGAAGATATTTTAACATTTGTACTTGATAGATCTGTAATTGTGCAAAGTTTGATTCTTATCTTTTGTGCGATCTATATCAAAATCGACAAAACTGTATCAAATTATGTAATTTCTTAGAATTTTCACATTTCAAGCAATTTCTATGTGCAGCACAAATTATACTTAAAAAACTGTTGGATTCTTCTTTCTATTTATATACATTTTTTCAATAAAAAACGATAAAGAATTTAAGATATCAGTCAGTTTTATCTTTAGCCAAATTCTTGGGCCAAAACGTTGCTTTACGACCATTGTCTTTCCAATTTTGGAGAATAATCAGTCCCACTTCTGTAATATATACAAACAGTAAATGGAATGGACATTATCAGCTAAAATCGTCGCCACTTCAATCTTAATTTATACAAATCACAACTACATGTATTTATTTGCTTTTGATACTTGAATAATTAACATCGTTTCCAAATTTACAAGCACATGACGATTCCCATCTTCTCCACCTAAAACAGACGCATACATGTTGGTTTGTTTTGATATCATGCTTTCATGGACCATTGATGACTGGTCAATAAGGACTTTATTCTTCTTCATAGTGATGTCATAGTTATATACATTTGTCAATTGCCTCTATAAACCCTCTTGCTTGATTTTTGTGATGAACAAAGAGTTGTTATCAATGAAAATACATATCTATTGAACACATTACCATTTGTTATATACTTTCAAGCACCAATTCATGCAGCTGCCATCTTGAAACCCTTAGCAGGTAGCTTTATACATTGTATGAATGTGCATTTATCGTAGTCCTAGGTCAGAAGGTTGTTTTATCAAGTTGGTATTGAGTATTTATTGAAATTTTACAATCAAACTGTCCTATTGTAGTCTCAGCGGGTCAGAATTCGTGCCTATACCCGCAGTCTGTACCTGGTGATTTTGATATAAAATATAAACCAATATATTAAATAATTCTTATGAACTATGTTATTATGTCAATGGGGTAGACCTCGAGGGAGATAGCAAACTGAATATAGAGACTGATCAAAATAATTTGACTAATGACATAATATAGGTTCATTTTATAATTTATGTGTCCACATTTTAAGATTTCCATCTGATGCGACTTTCGATTTTAAAGACAATACACCATTACAAGGTGTATTATGATTATGGCTTAACAGAATTTTCCAAACCAGTTGATAATTGCAAAGGTTGCCATGGAATCATTCGTTTGTTTTTTTTTTTACAATGTTCAGTCCAGTCTGAAATTTCAACTTGGCATTTGTAAATTAGAATAAATGATATATGTTTTTACGCCAGAGCATTTGCACTAAGACAAAATATCTGACAGAAGAAATAAAAAAAAAAATATATGATATTAAATTCATAATTCGCAAAATACTACAATTAATTTCCAAGGCTCCCTTTAATTATTGACATTTTACTATATACTAAAATGGAACTTTTATAAAGAATATACAGATAGGAATAATTGTGTGATTGGCATTTTTCTGAAATTTTACATTAAAAAGACAGCATCCCCAACTCAAAACTATTTAACTATTCCATTGCAATTGAAATAAGACGCACACAATAAACATCTTATCAACTGAAAAGACAGACTTGGGACACATACAATGTGACAGTCTACTTTCAATATTTGTTTGTTGTCCATTATCATCTTATCTCTAAAGAAATTAATTTCTGGTCCATTTTATCTGATTTCTTGTTGCTGAAAGATAAGATGAGAATTATAAAAATGTCAAACAGGAAGGTACATTATCTGTTTCAGAATACTCAAGTCCACAGTTGTGTCCCTTTGTTTATCTGATAACAAAATGGCGGCTGAACACAATCAAAAAATGTCACTACTTGAATTTTTTATCTGAATAAAATACTTAGGCCTTGAGTATTGTACTACAATTAACGCTCAAAGTCCACACATTATCCTTATTGTCTCATCAATTGTGCATTGTACACAGCCCCGTTTGTACCACTATTCGATGACCACCATGAATATTAGGAAAGAAAAAATTGAAGCTGACTACGATTTATGAATAAAATGAATAAAATCATAGACGAATTGAAGATGTTTAAATAAAATTACAATGTAAACAAATCATAAGCAGTGTATAATTAATACACATGTATAAAATGATAGAAATATTGAGAATTTTTAAAGAAGGTCAAGTCCTGAAAGTATTATATAACATTCCCATTATTACATAGTAAAAAACTACATTTTATTGTTATTTATATTGCACATTTGTTTGAATATGCTAATTTTCTGATGAATTCACAGCATATTTTTGGAAATTAGAATATAAAGTACAAGGGGTTGCAAAGAAGCAACAGTTAAGTACACCAAGTGGCTACAGTGTGAATTTAAAGCAGCCAATTTACGACGAAATTAAATTTTAGAATGTATAACACTATATCAATTGGATTTACAACCTCAGTATGACGATTGTTACTTAAATGTTTCAGCCTTAATTCCTGGCAAAAACAAGTTAACATCTTCGCTAGTCTAGGGTTCCACTTAAACCACCTCCCCTTGAGCGAAACCCTTGGCTAGCGAAGATGGATAAGGGGATATTGTTGCATTTAGCCTTATTTAAATCGTGATGAGAATATTGCAAATCGTTCAACGTTGAACGAATGCCCCGTAAGAAAGTCTTTTATCTCTCGGTAGCGGGTTTGATACAAAACATGGTTTGTAATTGTAACATAAAACCTTTGGAAGGCAACCTGATACAATATAGAACTACTAAGCTATGTAGATGTAAATGCTTTCTCATTAATTTCTAAAACAGCGACACATGTGCGCTTTTGGGAGATTCTGGTAATCCGGATAAAGGGAGTTCGATGACATTTTTAACAAATCAAAACTTTTATATATCAATTTTTATTTTTCTGTCACTGTGTTTTAAAACTTTGCCGTTTGTGGTATTGTCAATTTTTCTGGCAAAACCAAAAAGTCGGAGAAGGTTCTTGTCCCCCTTCCTACGGACTTCCATTCTGCTACATTTATTTTATACGAGTTTTTACTCTTTATAAAGTTACCATTTGATGGAGACAATAGACTGTTAAGTAAAAAACATATCTGTAGTAAGTGCGCTACAGCTATTTTTAAGAACGAACAAACAAGTACAATTTTAGCTGGATCACTTCCATTGCCTATCCAAACTCTCTCATTTCCATAACAGCGACAGTTGATTTGTTTCGACTTTTTATTTTCAAATATATGAAATTATGATACCTGGTAGCTGCAGATAGACACTTGACTTCAAGAAGATTCTTTTTAAAACTAGCAGTCACATCTGGTTGCTTTGTCTGCTATTGACAGTAATGGTAAATATATCCAGCATCCTAACTTCAATCTTAAAAACACATCTACATGATATTCTAACAAACTATTGTAAGGTATGTGTGAAGGAATTAAAATCACGTTTGAAGTAAGTTTGATTTGGCAAATATCGGGTATCCCACCTATCGCAGGATGTGGAAATCTATTTCTTTTCACGACAAAAAGCTGCAGGACTCGATATACCCAACAACGTTTTTTTGTGTGGCAAAAAGACAGTAAGTGACACGTAAAGTAGAAACAAATCGGCCTACCAAACAATCAATTCCGGTCGCAGTTAACTTTCATTGTGGCATAAAGATGAAAAATAACAATCAAAACATAGTTCTATGTTCGCATGCATATTCCGCAATTTTCCCCTCCCCATTGTTATTCGAAAAAAAGATAGTATCATTCTGACAAACTGTTTACAGGATAGACTATAGTGCAGACCAACAAACGGTTATCCGATAACAAGGTGGAGACGTTGTTTGTCCAAAACAATGTTAACTGCACCACCAGCAGTGTCCACTTCTAAAGATTGTTAAAGGATTCTTTTATGTTTAGTTATCATTCTTTCAACATTCCAACATTCTTCTCTCAAAATATTGTGAACTGAAAAAATCAGCATGTTTGTGAAAGTTTCCAAATAAAAAAGCCATAAAGTGAATTATTGAATATCAAAATTTGTTACACAGAATGTAAAATTTAAAAAAAGTAAATTTTTCTTTGTTTCAATAACACACTAAAAGAAGTTCTACAAAAAGCTAAGGACGGAGTTTAAGCTGAAATATTTTTGGAAAAAGTGTTGATAATTAAACAAAATTCTGGAATAAGCCGCTCATCCAGTGTATTTTTTTATCGTTTTGATATCGAATTACTGTACGTTTATTTGTGTATCTGGTGGATATCCTTATTAACTTCTACGTAGAAAACAGGATGGACGACTATTTATTGTTCTCTTTATTAAATGTTGGAATCCGTATGATTTTTCATTTGTGTCTGATAAATTTTGAGCATATCAAGTCCTTGGTTTTCAGTAGGTATCCGTATGTCTTTTCATTTTGCCATCTCTTTAGATCTGTTACATTTCGGCATCTTTAAGGCATTGGTTTCCAATTCTCTGTATTATGTTGGCATCCGTTTGAATTTGGTTGTCATTTCCATTTAACAGCTGTTTGACTTTCATTTAATATTCCCTTTACATATTTGTCATATATATTGACAAATTGTAAGTTTACCCTTATATATCTTTAGTTTCCAATTAGTTGTTACATTTTACAATCTGCATGACTTTGACCTCTAGCTGTATGTAACATTTCGGCATTCGGTGTATGTTTAGCTTTAGGTTTCAGATATTTTTACATTATTTTTACGTTTTAATATCTGTATGACTCACGATTTCAGTTGTCTGTTGGTTATTTGTTTTTGACTCGATTTTCAATTGACATCCTCGTGCCCGCTTTCAGTTCCACGTTACATATTTGTTTGAACGTTCATATTTTTAGCAACTGTAGGAATTGGGTTTCGAGTTTCTCACATGATTCTGCGGCCATATTCAACTGTACAAAATTGTTTGTTGTTTAATTCAACGTGACCAGTGCGAACATTTGAAATTATTCGGAGCAAGCCTTTAGATAACCTTGGTTCACCAAATAGTTATGATATTCGTTGACATTAGATCCTTTCTGCGGATTTATATTTATTTTTAATATCGGCAGTTGATTCATACATTAGAAGAAAAATAATATATTTTGAATTCTCGGAATAAAGATTTTAGAGTTAAGACATTTTTGTAAAAGTTTTGAGCTGAGTTTCATTTCAAACACGAACTTAGAACACCCTCCAATCGATTTTATTGTACCAAAACATCAATAGCTCTGATTGGACAGTTAAGAACGTCTAAAAGATATCACAGACAGATTTAAAACATTCAAGCCAATTCCTATACACCAGTAGTTTGAACTGCTTTTTTACCTTATTAAGTACTAATAAACGACATGAAAACTTGAAGAATATTTGAAGTGAGATTGTCATGTTGGTAAAAGTGTTTTATGAGAACAATCAACCGTTTAATAACATGCCTTAAAACAATATTAACATGCATTGTCTATGATTTACGACCGGTGCAGACGGGTACGTAATAAATGCAGTTCCTCTTTTGTGTGAACTACAGTGAGCATATCAAGTGTATTTTACCAGCGTCATTGAGAATGACTCATTCGGTCAATTTTATCAAATGGTCGTCTTTTTTTAGTTAAAAAATGGCTATTTGATGAAAAGTAAATATATAAATGTTGTCAGTTAAAATTTGCTTTAATACGAATTGTATCTATTTTATTTAGATTGTAAATCGTTTTGTTAATGATATTTGTTTAAAGATGGTTAAAATCTTGTATATATAGACACGTTTTAAAGTGTAAATACAGAGGGATTGAAGCGAAAGACCAGGTCTGAAAGAATATTTAAGAGAAGAAAAAATATTTACTTGAGCTTTAAAAGAGATACGTTTCTTCAAAAAAATGTTTATGAAATCTTTAAGAATTCGTTTGAATCTTTTTATATGTTTGTTAAAACGTTTGAAATACACACCTGCATTTTTAGACATGTTTCGAGTTCTCAATATATTTTCTTCTAAAGAAATACTGTTAATTATACAATAATATTGTGTTTTTCGTTTAATATGCCAAAATACGTCCCAAGGTGTAAAAGCATAATGCACTCCCCTCCGGGTCATGCATTATACCTTTTAACCTTGGGACATATATTGGCATATTACACGGAAAACACAATATTGTTGTTATTATGGGGGGGGGGGGGGGGGGGTGAAAGTTATTAACGTCCTACACAGTTGTTATTATTACTCTGAATGTTTACCTTATTGTCAATCAAAGTGAGAAAACCCCACCCATTAGTTATCACATGGGTTTTCAAAGACCGCCTTTTACAGGCATATTGCATGGCTAAGCACTATTTGTCCTTTATAAAAAATATGTAAAAATAGTAGAACTGAAATTCTAATGAAAGATTCTTACATGAATAGTAATTATAAATAATATGCAACAAAAAGACAATATGAAAATAATATTAATCAATTGCTTCCATTTCATCATTGTAAATGTCAATTTATTTTCGTCCAATGGATGTTAAGAAACTCCTTTTGCATATGTGTTGCCATCTTTTCCTGTTATTTATTTGTTTGATATGTTTCTTTTAGATGTTCATATTTATATAACACTACTGTTCTATAAAGTGTAGATATTCTCAAATATATATATATGAAAATTTAATTATCTTTAACACATTTTTACTAATGCTTCATGAAGGGTAAATTATAACAATATTCACATTTCTTTCTTCAAATTAACGAACTCATCTTTTTTCAATGTCACATATATTATATACAGCGTAGCCATGATGCCTCAATCTATTAAACCATATTTTACCTGTTTCTGCCATGTTGCCTGGATGTATGTCTAAATATAATTTGACCCTATTTTCCATGTTTACATTAATCTATATCCGGAGTTTTTGCCCGAAAAGCACCATTTATGTGGCAATTTGGGCATGCTTATATGAGGTTCTGCTTTTCCTTTCTCAATGTAACAATTAACAAACCCATTTGTACCAACTTTCCGGTGGTGTGATACCTATTTTGCCGTATGTCTTATGGACTTTGATTTGTTCGGTAATTGTGTTATATACTTTATTTAATAATTGTTTTCGTTTAATTTTTATTCTTTATTCGGGGTTACCCGCCTCGGTGGTGTAATAACAAGCGTGTCGCCTGGTGCGGAAGGTCGTGGTTACGATCCCCGACCGGGTCAAACCAAAGAAATTAAAACTGGTATTTGCTGCTTCTCCGCCGCTAAGCACGCAGCATTTAGGACTAAGAGCAAAGACTGGTCAGGACAGTGTCAGAATAATATGCCTAGGTAAAGTGGCATGCCATCCTGTGGACGTTTGCATTCGTGAGCTGGAACGTAAAATATTTTGCTCGGCGTGTCGGTCTGGTACAAAGCAGGGTTCATTCATCATCACTCATTAATATGCTCTCGTCCTGAATATGCATAAAATATTTGCCGCTGGACATAAGCATCATTGAATCAATCAATCAATATTTGGTCTTAAATATATTTCTTTATGTGATACTTAGATTTGTTGTATGGTTTGTGTACAACTTATTCGTGGTCATTATGAAAACAAGAATTTTTCCATGGTATTTAACGTTGTTTTTGGATATCTGGTTGATTAATTAGATGTCTTTCTTTAGCACAGACAGGGTGAAGCAAAATGCACCTTATTTTGTAAAACCAAATAAATAACTATTATAATTTATGCCTAAGTGTAACACCTTTGCAAATACTTTACAAAGAAGACCACGGTATAGGTTATAAATGTATTAGAACAGAACAGATTCAGTACTCTTGTAGAAGGACAAATATATATGTAGGTAACCTAGAGTGTTGTTACATTTGAATTTTCACATTTTGTTCTTGTGGGGACTTTTGTGCTTCCTTTACGTCAATGGTTGATTGACTAATTGTTAACGTAATGTGACAATGGAATAGTGGTTCATGGTGTATTGCCGGAAAGTAACTTTTAGACATTAAATTATTTGTTACTAAGTAATTGGACGTTATTGATATTTTGATGATCGACTTGTGAACAATCAGAACACGTATCCCTTTTCTAGACTTATATACGTTTCTGTAAGTTATAAAAAAGGCCAGTAAAATAAATTCATCAGAAGAAACGTTGAAGCTATTTTGCTCTTTTTGGTAAACACCTCTTTGAGAAGAAAAAGATTTATTTTTCGAAATTGTGGGCCTAAAATTATAACGATTGCAGAAACGATATACATGTAGTAAAATTAATATTTATAATAAAAATTTAGTTTACATTAAGTTCAGGACAGTTAAATTGAACTGTTATATTTCAGTAATATATATTTTAATTTTGCAAGACATGTCAAAAATAAGTCGATACACAATTGGCATCGAGATATTCAGAACAAAACGGTCGATAATATAACAAAGTACTGAGATTTAACTTTGTTTTTCTGTGAAAAATGAGAAAAAGTATATTTTATCAACAGGTAAAACAATAATAATAACCATTCTATCTAAACTTACACCAATGAAAGTGGTAATATTAATTCAGATGAGGGTTACCTTAGGCCAATATTTTGTAGCGTCTTCATACCATTTGATGACTCACTAATGTTAATTAAATGACAACATTGTTATATGGTTTTTTTATATTTTTTTCTTATTCTTCTCAAAGAACTATATTTTTACAATAATTTTAAGTCAACACTTGCTTGGATTAACTGATTGTTGATGCCTTAACGTCCAGTGGCAAATATTTTATGATATCCAGGACAGGACGAGAACCTTTAATTCCGCCCTCAATGCCATCCAACCAAAATCTGAAGGAATCCTTTAAAGTAAAGAGTGCACCTCTTTTTTTCAAATTTTGATTTGTTAACTTGATTTAGGGGATAATCCATACTTGTACGTGTAAAAAGGTTTTCATTGTTAGAACATACCGTTAATCTGTTAACCCATATATATTTACCAATATATTCCAACAAAAACTTTTACAAGTTCTTCCTTGCCAATGTGCACCTCTCATATTAATTGTTTATTAGAATTATTTCTTAGGTTAACACGAGCGACTCACGTTTTTTAAGAAAGACCCACTCACACGTTTGCATTTTTCATGCATTTGTTTATTCGTCAGTTGTTTGTCAGTGGTATTTTTCATCTATATTATATTACAATATATCTAATTTTCGTTAACTCAAATCTCCTTTGCCACAAACGTACCAATCAGAATATTTTTTGTTAACTTTTGCATAAAAATACTGTGATTTGACTAAAACTTGGTTTTTATCTTTCTTGTGATTTGTATGTATATTTTGCTGTTTTTGTTAAGGCTTGGTTTTGGTATTCTTTGCTCCCCTTTGGAGCACATGATTTCACTCTTGTTTTGTAAAGGAGTTCATGGATTCCAAGCCTTTGTTCCTTTTGTTTTCGTTTTATCTTTTAGTTTGTTTCACATTTGTGTTGTCTGTTTGGACTATGTACTTCTGATCTCTCACACGGGTTATCTACACTGGACTTAGATGGCTGATTTTGTTTATTATAATATTGTTTTATCTGCATGCTTCAGTATGTTTTAGTATATCACGAGTTGATTTTCTTTTATCTGCGACGAAATATTTATTAATAAGAAGAGTGTTTTAATTTTACAGTTAAAAAGACTAAAAAAATCATCGATCATAATTTGTTCATAGCGGGTGATATTTGCTTAACTAATCATACAAATAAATCTGTCATATTTGTTTACATGGAATATGCCAACAATATGCTCAATCACGTGATATCAGCATAATTTGATTAGCTTCAATGAAAAAGTGAGAGTTGATTAGCTAAGACCTAGTAGATTAAACTTCCGTGCGATCCTGAATAAAACCTGGCTTTCTATGACGCATCTCGAGTGCAACTCTTTAGTGTTCTTACCCATATCTTGTCAGCGCGAGAGATAACGAGACATTGCGAGATACGCTTAAAATAAGGATTGAGTTTGCAACGCGATAGCTTATCATTATATAAACGTTGTTTTCATCAATATATTGAAGTATTTGCTAGTTATTATTAAAATTAAAATTCGTTGTGACATTTAAAGATGTTTTCAAATATTTTGAACGAAATATTTTTGCGGCGAGATAAGACAAGCACTTGATGTGTAAAACATGTCTGATAAAACATTTATTGTCTACTTGAGGTAAATCTGTAGCACGACCTTGATCGGGTATAGTCATGACAAAAAGAAGCATCGTGCACCTTAATTTTCTCGCTTTATATCTGCTTATCATTCAAACTTCATACAAACTTGTAGACAGCTATTAGATTAAACCACTCTTTCTGTGTTTTGTTAATGAATTTGTCAACGTTTTCTCTCGTGCACTGCTTTCCTTTTGTTTTGTCTTTCATACACTGGTTTCCTATTATTTGTCTCTCATAAACTGGTTTCCTACTGTTTTGTCTGTCATACCCTGCTTTTCTATTGTTTTGTCTTTCACAAACTGGTTTCCTACTGTTTTGTCTTTCATACACTGGTTTCCAATTGTTTGTCTTTCATACACTTGTTTACTCGTTTCCTTTTGTTTGTCTTTACGTGTTTCCTATTGGTTCGTATATCATACACAGGTTTCCTATTATTTGGCTTTCATAAACTGGTTTCCTACTATTTTGTCTTTCGTACACTGCTTTCATAGTATATATTCTTTCAGATACTGGTTTCCTACTATTTTGTTTGTCATACCCTGTATTCCTATTATTTTTTTCTTTCAGATACTGGTTTCCTATTGTTTTGTCTTTCGTACACTGGTTTCCAATTGTTTGCCTTTCATATATATTGGTTTTCTATTGTTTGTCCTCATACAATTGTTTCCCTTTTTGTTTGTCTTTCATGTACTGATTTCAGATTGTTTGTCTTTCATATATCAGTTTCCTTTTAATTTGACTTCCATAAACTGGTTTCCTATTATCTGTCTTTCATAGACTGGTTTCCTATTGTTTGTCTTCCATAGGCTGGTTTCCTATTGTTTGTCTTTCATACACATGTATACTCGTTTCCTTTTGTTTGTCTTTTATATACCGGTTTTATATTGTTTTGACTTTCATATACTGATTCCCTATAAATTTGTCTTTCATACCTAGGTTTCCTGTTGTTTTGTATTCCACAAACTGTTTTTCTGTTATTTGTCTCTCATAAGCTGGCTACCTACTGTTGTATCTTTCATATACATGTTTAGTATTGTTTTCTTTCATATACTGTTTTTTATTGTTTTATCTCTCATATACTGGAAGCCTATTGCTTGTCTTTCATATACTAGTTAATACCAACAATCGTTTTTTATTTAGTCCAAAGTAGAAAATTGAAAAGGAGACAGCAATCTTAAACATATGAATAGTGCTTCTTTCGCTATATTTGAATCTTTAAATTCCTATGTTTCGGTTCTAATGCTACTGATGAGAGGTTACTCCTTGAAATGTACATATAGCATACCTAAATTTTCCATATGTCTTTAACATTGGTAATTTTGTATTTTACTAACATCTGCAGGTTTCTTAAAGGCCTTCAATAGTAGACAAATAACAACGCCATGCGACAAGCTGTAAAAGACCCCAAAAACAAAAAGTGGTGATATTCAAATAACAAAAATCGGCCGAATAAGTATACAATGTAAAACAAAGTAACACTTAAATATAAAAACAACGACATCCACTGGATTACGGGTTCCTGTCTTGAGAAGGCACATAAATTATGAGGCGGGGTAAAACATGTTTGTGAAAAAGTATGTGACATATCTGAAATGAACAGTACAACTCAATACAAACAATAGGGCAAAATGAAACAAAAAAGGAAATAGAATCATGGACTTGTGTTACATAGTCCCTATCGTGGTTTGATTGACATTTATTTCACCGGATGACAGTGTTGCCCTATTAAATATGTGTTGCCTTTAATTACATGAAGTATTAAAAGATGTTCAAAAGTTTTCAAATTAATCAAAATAATTTAATTTAACATCCATAAATAAGTAACAATTACGAATTATTTTGAATCAGATTAACGGTGTATGAGTTAAATCTTGTATTGAAAAGAAAAAAAAAACACTTGTCCTTGATCAATATGATACGTGTGCATTCAAACATCATCACAAATGTTTTTGAGTATACATATCCCAAATATAAACGAACTGTTTCCCTTTTCATTTGATTTGTTTTAGTTCCTTAATCTCCAAGAATAATAAAGACGTAACTAAAAGTTATGATCGACAATCCAAACAACGGTTCACATAAACTGTCAGTAAGAACTCACATTATATTTGATCGAGAATCCCTGTCTTCCATGGTTACGTTTGATTTCTACTAAAACATTGTACACTGACCAGACTTGACTTTATAACATGCGGGAGGATGGTGGTTATCCTGCTAGTTACATTTGAGAGATGATGCTGAATTGATAGCACTGTGGAGCACTAAATGAGAATATATGTTTTCAGAAAACAAGTCGAACAAATATCTATGACTTAATAACTTTAATTTTACATGTTTAATCAAGGATTTAGGAATTTTACTAAATTATGTTCTTTTGACATAAAAATATAAAATAGGTAAAAGATCACAACAACAATCCTAATATTTTAATCCATGCTCATCGCCAGGTTTTATTTGTTAAATGCCCTTATTTCTAAGGAGCTTACTTATAAAAATATAAACGCGCTGACATCGTTCCGTCCCTAGGTCCGACGTGTTCCGATATCAAAGTCACGCCTCAGACGAGATCTCAAAATAAATACACTGTCATTCAGATTTTAAGTGGGGGATTCAACTTGTATCTTTGTCTTTGAAAATGGCTTCAAAAATACCCTTGGCTTTTTGTGCTATAATTCTTTGGGATTTGGGGATTTTTAACTATTTTAAAACATGTCAGGATCTTGAAATTTATTTCTTTTATTGCTGTTTGCTAGAATAGAACAAAAGATAAAATTTTGAAACGGACATTTCCGTAGGTAGTTCTTTTATAGAAAAATAAATTCAAAGGGAATTTCGCTAAATATCGAGAAGTCCTTCCTCTTTGAACTAGATAAAAAAAACCATTGCTGTAAGAACCAAACGTCTGGTCTGGTCTTGAACAACTTAACGGAAAAACGATTTCAACTTTCCACAGGAAATTTTAACAGTGATAAAGGGTAAACAGTTTTATTCAATAACATAAAAAAGCTTCAGTTGATGGCCAAAAGTATTTGTCACATAAATTTTCCATATTATTTTCTGTAAAACCAAACTATTTTCCAAACAAAATTTTGTAGCCATTTATGAACGAATTTTCATGAATTAGACATTGTTGGAATACAGAACAAATATAGATCCTTGCTTTAATTTTACATTAGTGACCACCTGTTATGAAATGTCATGCATAGAACGGGAAATGTTTTATATGTTTAATCTGAATAAATGTTCACTAATAGTAACGATATTTGCGACTATTATTTCAAAACATTTACCTCTTAACTTTCTTTCACAATTCAAAGTCTTAACCACAACTCATGAATAAAGAAGGAATATATTTATTTGTATATAAAAGTGTTTTTCGAATCTAAGTTTGGTTTCATCATTTTTAACATTTTTTACAATTTTTAAATGAATACAGAACATGTTTTATAAAAAATATCATTTGAACTAATATCATACATGCGCTCCTGTAACTCATGTAGGATTTTTTGTGGAAAAAACTATCCATCAAGTTCGGACATGACTCGATAGCATTATGGCATGCAAAGTTCGAAGACAGCCAGGGACAATACAAATCATCGGACAAATAACTACGTAAAACTGTTTCATTTAATGGAAAAGTCTTTATATCTGTTATATAGTCTTTGTAAGACCATGACTGTGCAGAAAACATTCGTCCAAACAATGATGGCGTGGAATGACAGCAAGGGTCTTTGATGTCATCAACTGATAGTCCTTCGATAACACGAACACGAAAATTATATAATCGCCTGTCATTACACCTTTTCCTTTACAGACTGATTAATTGATCCGAAGAGAGGTGTGTCAACATCGATCTCTCTTGTAACTTGATGGAATTAGGAAATCAGTTATAAGTGTTCTTTTTGGATTTTTACTTTATAGGGTTTAATCAAATCTAGCTTGTTAGAATTAAAAACGAAGAGAGTTTTTGTCCTTCTGGAGAACATTTCACATATAATCCAATCATGGTTTTCCTAATTGAATATTAGAAAGTCAACTCAAATACACTCTAACTAAATGAATCCCCAGTCAGCTTTCTTGTTTATGTTTTAGTCGCCTCTATCTCCTACAGCTTTGACACGATAGTTCTTCTGTAGGGTTTATAATTAAATTGTAAGTCAAAAAGGGAAAACAAACAAGAAAAATGCAAGTCTTTGTTCTGACCTCTTATTACAAAGTATAAAGAATTATTAGAAATCCGGCCCGCATTAATAGCAAATGATTAAGTCAAGAATTCCATTACCATAAACAAGTCAAAACAATAACTAAATTGTCGCACAAATATAAATATTGATTTTTAAGTTTGGCTGTACCTTATTAAACTTGATTAAAATCAGGATATCATATCCTACCTTCTATGGAAATATATTTTAAGAAAGCTCGAAAATTTAAACAGAATCCGTTGGGACTTATAGTTATTTGAATAAGCTTATCCACAAGGTTATCTTTATTTTGTTGTTAGATCTCTGAATATTGTATTCTTCGATACCTACATTGAGTTTTACAGCAAGCTTAAATGTTATTTTTTATGTTTTTTGCTATCCTACATTCGGCCGATACTTTTTTACTTTTGCATTTGCGCAAGGCTTCTTTTTATTTATAATGGTGTTTTCATATTGCGTTTTATTAGTGTCTAAAGTGAAGGAAACTTGGTTTGTTTTGGGGATATAAACCATTTGTCAGAAAGAGTGAAGATGATACTTTCTGTTGTCTCAGGTTTATTTGGTTATTATCTTCGTATTCTGTGTTGACCTAAAGAGTTAAAACCAATTTGGTTTCACATTTAAAGCCTTGCTTTAGGGTTTCGTTATTTGTCCAATGGTCTAGACCAGTAACACGTAGGTGTTATATTTTCTTAAATTTGAACTTACACAGATGGCTTTCTCATTGATAATCATACACTTTGTCTTTTTTCTATGAACACTTCACCTGGTCATTCTAATGCAGTTAACATTTACTGTGGAAAGATTTTTTTCCCTAAAATAACCTAAGACATTATTTAAACTCATGTAAAGATGTTTTAACAGGAAGTTCCTAACTATCTATCCCCTACAAACATCCTTCTGGTGGTCCATAAACTACGAGAACAAAAATAATACATAAATCATGTGAAGTTTTTAAATTAGTTCTAAACCAAATCACACAAAGGTGCTAATTCCACGAAAGTGGAAAATTTGACATAACTTTGTACACTGTCAAATAAATAATTCCTTATCTCCGTCAAAAACATTTGACTAGATTATACTTCGATGGTTTATTTATCTGAGAAGTTTAGCAAGTTAATATAAATGGCATTGAAACATGCAGAAAGCCTTTCATCCGTATAGAAAAGCAGGTATAAGACTGTATTTCCTTTTGTCTCGAGATAAAATGTTATTGGCATGTTCAATCACGTATCATATACTATTATACAAAAATTTAATACGATTTGAAATTATGGGAAATCTCGTTTTTTATTCTTCTATTTTGGGCGTTCTAATTGGAGTTGATATTTATATGTGGATAATCTCTCTTTAAAAATCAATATTTTCCCTATGATTCGGACCCACAATTTTCACCCAATGGATTGTTCAAATTGTTGTTTGATCCCACGACTATTTATTCTAGAAAGAGAATTTTTAGGAGTAACTATCACAATGGTGGATGCTGATATTATATAAGGGCCTTATATTTACATATAGAAGAAGGAAACCTGGAATAATTGTCTAAGGGACAGTCAACTACAAACAACCCAGCATCTACAAAAAACCTAAAGGCATTCAACTGTAAACATTTATTCACTACAACAACGCAAGCTAAAAAGGCTCCAATAGAATAAT
Source organism: Geukensia demissa (assembly GCA_034783895.1). Lineage (NCBI taxonomy): Eukaryota > Metazoa > Mollusca > Bivalvia > Mytilida > Mytilidae > Geukensia > Geukensia demissa. Next base: position 1,137,889 of record JARWCS010000048.1, read on the forward strand.
TGCCATTGTTTTCTAAGTCGTTCCGCTTCAGTTCAGATTTATAACAAATATCTATTGGCTATAAACTAAAAATTTAAAAAAAAAGATATGATAAATATGTACGATTTTCTCGTTAATTCCATCAGAAATAATAGAATATTTTGGCATTTCCTTCAAGCATTTGTTCCAGTTTATCTCAGTTAACAGACTTTTATCCATGAACAATAATGACAGCTTCAAGAGACCCTTCCTGAATTCACAGCCAAGTAACGTCAAGTGTATTCTAATCCTATGTCTTTAAAACTATATAATTGTAATTCACACATCAAGTCCTTAAATACTTGACGTAGGAAGTATTTATTGTCAAATACTATCATTGACTATATCGAGTTTAACAAAAACATAGTAACTAAACCTTGATATTTCTTCGAAACTACGGAATGGCCACTGGTTGTTCCTTAGCAAAGATGGCAGAGGTGTGAAGTGTTTGATGAGTAGAACAATTTGTTTGAAGTTGGCAAACATATTAATATACTACTTCATTTTACTTTCGTAGGATAAAAAAATAACTATATTACAAACAGTAAAGAGTGAATTATTTTTAAGAATGAATAGATACACAAAAAACTTATCATGTGTTTAAAACTGTGTGTTTAAATGAGAAGATACTGGCTTGTTTAGTTTGCTGACATCCATTGTTTTTCTAATTTTTTTCAATTTTATTTTATAATTTACTTAGCTTCTTCATATTCAAATGATTTATTGGCAATTTTGTTATTAATTAAAATTTTGTGTTTTTGTTATCGTCATATTTTCATAAATTAATATTACATGTATATTAAATTTGTTTATAATATATAACACATTATCAGAAATAAAAATCGATAAATTGATACTAAATAAGTTTGTTTTGTATAAACAAACGTGTTGAAATTCAAAACCGTTTCTAGTTTGTAATTTATAAAAGAAAAATGTCAAATTTTGATGATTAAACTCGTTGATGTTTAAACATGTTTCTTATAAAGACGAATTTTATTTAATGTATGAACATTTCTTTCCATTTTATCAATTTCAACTGAAAATAACTGATAATTAAATCAATAAATTATTAGAATTAATCTACTTTCCTTGATTAAGGGATATTTAATGCAGAACCTTTTTCCCTTAAAGATAAAGATTTAATTGAGATTGTAAATATTTATAAGTGCTCGCAGTCAGTAGTTCACTTATTATCTAGGGAAGAGTTATGATAACTTAACGATGCATATTTAAAAAGTCATATACACATATATGATAACACTTTTCCTGGAATTGGCATTCAAACCACTCATTCCTGAGTTAAGTAAAAACTCACAGTAGTTTTTGTAGAGCTCGTGTAACTCCATCATTAGTTTTCATAGTAGTGTTGTGTGTGCTATGTTTGTCTTTCGTTTCATTTCGTTATCCATGGACTTGTCTGTCTTCTTTCTTTCTGCCCCTTTGGTATCTTCAGTCTTTTTATGAATGTTTATATCAATAAATGAAGTTTTCAATGTAAGATTCAGGTAGTAACTCTAATCCTTCTTACCCTTTCTGTTCTCCTCAGTTAATTTAGTAAATTCTGGGTGTTGGAACACCGTAGTTTATCGTTGTTTTCTTAGTTTTCTTTATTATATTTTTCTATTTTCATGTTTCTGAATACATCTCATCCAATTTTGGTTATCCCTTATAATGTTTCTTACTTCTTCTCGGACAGTGGGTGGTACATCAAACTTCATAGTCATAAAGTTTTTTTTGTTGAACTCCACCAACACAATTAAAAAAAACTAAATTCCTTAAATATGTGAGATAATAAAATTCCAAATAAATTTCACGAAAACAGTAGTCTAAAACATTAAAAGAAATCACTAAAAGATTTATTAAATAAGTTGGAGCCCACAATAGAATACTGGCCCCCTGTTAATCTTAAATCATTTAATAATATTTGTTCAATTTGTTTTCAGGCTAGAAGAAAACTATTGTATATGTGAAGGAGTTTGTTTACCTAGATGTATACTGTATGCCCATTATTTAGACTTCTGTAGGAAGGAAAGCCTAGAGCCAGCTTGTGCAGCAACGTTTGGCAAGGTAAGGATGATTTTGGAAATATTATATGTTCATAGTTTAAATGTCCGTATATTCCGTAACTTGTTGCACATAGAGTATTTTGATTAAAGTGTAACTGAAATGCCCTAAGTGATGTCTTATATAATTTAAGGTGTGATCCACAGCCCAGTTGTCCGACTTGTCAGGCATGAAAATGATCGCATATTGTTTTACAGAAATTTGCAGTATTTATTTAAATTATATATACTCTAAAATTGGGGAGAGGATTCGAAATATAAGGCACGAAGTAGATGTCCATGCCGCTGGATTTTGGCTTCCTATTTCGATTGTTTTTGATTTTAATATACTACTTCTTTTTGATCTCGTATGTCCTAAGTTTTTGTCCTAATGCTGCTAAAAGAGGTTACCTTTTGAAATACTTATAAAGCACAGCAATATTTATAAAACATCGATAAATATATATTTTATAAATACAATATTGCATTGTAGACTATTCGACAGAAATTTCCTCATCTGACTACGAGAAGACTGGGCACAAGAGGACATTCAAAGTAAGATTTGCTTTATTTACTTTTTAAATTATAATAAAACTGTGTTGTTCAAAAGCAGTTATGCATTTTGCTGTTAAATTTATAGAGATCATTTCAGAACAAAAAAAAAACTGTGAATACAATAATTTTGTTAAAAAACAACATATTCAGAGTTCTGTCTTTATTTTATCATTGTCAGGTATCATTACTATGGAATAGGAATTCGTGAAACCAGCCAATATTACCACTCTGTATATACCGGAAAAGGTTTAACGCGGTAAGTAGGTTAACTGAATATTACCATTTCGCAGATCGCGGTAAGTCAATTAACTTGACGTTTCCACTCTGCCTATATATTGTACTACAAAATTTTTAACGAGTTAATATTACCATATTCAATACATACAGTGAAACGTTAAACGCGGTAAGACTTTTGTATAACAGGAAAAGGTTTAACGCGGTTAGTCTATTAACTTGTAACTTTGTAATACGAAAGAACCCTTATATGTTTTTGGTTTGACAGGATACCAAATATATAGAATTGTTTTTTCACTCAGAATTAGTATTATTTTTTATGTATTGTGGATTTTATTTAAACCTTTTTTGATGTGCCTTTACTATTGTAATTCCACCTTTCCGAATTCTGCTAGTTCATTCTTTTCAATAGTTTAGACATTTGAACCATAAGCAGTATTTTCACAAGAAAGGTGCTATACTTTGTGTTACATAACACTTTTTAAGTGGAAAAGTAAACAAATGATTTTTATTTATTTATTGCACATAACTGTTAAATACGTTCTTTTTAACGGTGTTTAGATCAACAAAAAACTTGTTTAAAAGTCACTCAAAGGCGTTATTTCAAACACTTATATTAATATTATATTTACAGTTGTAAATTTATTCATAAGTGTAAACTATTTTTCTATTACGAGTGGAAGAAGTGGTTTTTACAATCAAAAGAAACCCTCCGTGGAGCGTTTATTTCATATTTATCCTGAACAAATGTTCAATTTAACACGAACATACTGTTAAGAATCTATTACGCTTTCTCATTCTTTGATAATACAAAGTAACCTTTTTGGCTAAGATTTACTGCGCTAATAGATAATAAATATATTAATAATTCATTTTAGCAGATTTATATTTTTTTAATAAGGACCTACTTTAGGTGTCAAAGTATCCAAAACAGCTGTTTTAAGAAGAATATTGTAAATATCACACCATAAGTGTTGAAAGTTATGCAATGTAATGAAGTATTTATAACATAAGCGATTGCATTGTTTTGAAATTCGTGCATTTTTCTTTTTGGTTTAAATACCTTTAAGAAGAATTATGTATCACATATTTTTTTCCTTCAAATTTTTAAAAGTCACTTTAATAAAATATTAGCTATAGAAAGGAATTCAGATACCAAACGGGCAGGAAGACAAGACCATGGAAATTTTACCAACGTGGCGTTTAACATCAGTTAATCAAAAAACAAAAAAAAGAAAGAAAGAAATTTGAAAATATCTGGTCTTTCCTCATGCTCTTAAAGGCTCTCAAAATATGACGGTAAATAAAGATTAATATGTAACACATTCTAGAACATGCAATAAATGTTATTTCAAATCCAGCTGTTTCCCTCTAGTCATTTATTGTTTCCAAAATGTCTGATATGTGGTGTTATACAGAAAAGATAATTTATCCTGTAAATTAAATTCTAAACGAATACTCTGCATAATTTATGACATAACATGATACAACCCAAACCTGTTACTTTAATAACAGGACAAAAGAAGCAATTCAGCTACATCAGGTTTATTCCAATTTATCTTTGACGTTAACAAAACTTCAATAAATTCGATGATGAAGTATTAAATTATTTGATTTTACGTTTGAGCTAGTTGTCAGGCTTATCTGAGTTCGGCGTTGACCATTGTTTACCTGATGAAACAGCTTATAAATGCCTTAAAACCAAATAATATGGCTATGACCCAACTTTATCTCGGCTACATAAGGTTTTCCTGATATTGAAAATATTCTGGGATAAATGTACATAAAGAGAATAGGCCTTATCGGACAACCCTGATTAAGAGCTTCCAGCGATGTATATTTGTCGACATAAATCTAATTATATTTATTTACATGATAAAGAATGAATTGTCCGTTAATCCTGTATCATATCTTTCAGTTTAATCAGGTTATTTATTGTTTATATTTATTGTTATGTAGAAAAGATACTTTTCATGACCTTTTTATAAATAATGTGATTTTTGGAAAGCCTTCTTTCCTAGTTAGGTTTATAACTTTATTTATATGTGTGTCTTCATGTTTTTGTCCTAAAAAGATGCAAATTTTCAACAAAATCTTTTAAAATATGAAACATAGATTGTTATTGACGGGTAACGAAAACAACAAGTGATAGTACGATGTAGTTTACTATTTCTCAAACATATATTCTTGACATTGTCATTGACACAGTATTCTATCTTAGAATATAACATATTTCTTTCATAATATAAGCTTACCGTTGTTGTATTTGTATCTTGTTGTTTTTGGCTTTTAAACATGTTTATTTTCGGCACTAGCTGTTATTTTATATAGTTATTTCTCGATATTAAATTTAATTTCAATTCATTTTTCAGATTTTCCGGATGCAAATTAAAAAATGAGGTAAGATTATTTCTTATTTTCTATCATAGTTTCTTTACGATACAATTTCTTAACAATTCAAGAACAGAAAATTCAATGTTGTAACATAATAAATATTGGATAATATTATAACAATATTTTATGTGAACAGACACACTAAGTAAGCAATAATCACACAACCAAAAAACAAACGGCGTGATGTCAGTCGCAACTGTTTGATTGTCAGAATATTCTTACTATATCCTCTCCACCTATGTGTGAGTGTCAATAATAGGAATTATATTAGGAATATGACCTATGGTATCGATAGACAACGAACATAGCTTTCACTTATTTTATATCACGCCTTATATCTGTCCTATCAAAATATAAACTGTAGACTAACTATAATTTTGTTAAAAGTGCAATATTTATACAAATTCAGAAGACCGTATAAATAATATAAATATCAAAATATGTTGTAAAGTTTCATATTCTGAAAATTGTATCTAGATACAAAGGCAAAATTCGAACAATCAATACTAAGTACAAAAACAGTAAGAATAATTAACAACTACTGACCTAAAACTGTTTATTTTATGTGCTCGAATAAAATCATTTCAATTTTCTTTACGCAACTTTTCTTTGGCAGCGCGTAGTCATTTTATATTGATTGACTCTATTTTATATAAAAAATATTCCTCAATCGATACAGTATTAGTTTAGTTGTAGCTTTCTTTTTTCTAAAATGAAAGTAACATTTGTATATTGAAAAAATACAAGTTAAATAGATGATTGGGTTTGGTGAATATAAGTGTATAATCGTGTTAATTAGTTAGCTAAAAGATTTTAGAGGGAACTAGAGCTACAGAGATATCCCTATCTTTGGCTCTGTGTGAAAAGCTTGTCCAAGAGCAAAGTATCTGTTTTCCAATAAACATCACGAATACATTTACCATTTCAAATTCATTTTATCTGTGTTTACATTTAACAAATTTATTTCTTCATCTTTATTTACAATGTTTAAATGGGATAATAATTTATCTAGCCGTTTTATCATTAATCTTAGTATCACTTTCTTAATCCTATATACTTACGACCCTGTCGCCATCAACCAAGGAATGCTTTTGACACCACTTTGTTTCTAAATGTAACTTAATGATGTGGGTGATTATAATAGACTTAACCAGACTCCCTTGTAAGTTGTAAAATTTTCCTTGTAATGACGGATAAAGCTCTATGTTATATGTACACATTGTCATTATTTGTAATTAGTAAACCATTTTATTGAAATGTTTCCTTGAAAGGAAAACGATGTATATATTTAGTGCATAATTGTATTAATTCATTCTTTAAAGACACACTTAGGATTGCACCAGGCGTATACAACTCATACAATATGTTTTTATTTCTTATTTTAATTTTATCTTTAATTTATTTTTATGAAAACCAAACAGAAACTTATATTGGATTCCAACAGTTTAAAATATCGTTTTTGTAAATTGTATAATTAGTAGAATTTGTTTATGAATGTTTAATTGTCTTTCCACTCAGGGAGGATTTACACGAAAATATTCCCTCAGCTCAAAGACAGGGACCTTGTTACCTGAGTTTCCCAATGCACAGTATCTAATTTTACCGTTATCATTACCAAGAGAAAAGGTAAAATATGTTCAAACATTTATATACTGTTTACTAGTATGTCATTTGTATGTTGTAGTGAGCTTTTGTAGATGCTGAATACAAAGGGTAATATATGAAATACACTTAACGTAGGTCCAACTGAAACCAAAATAATAAAAAAACGAAAACCAAACAGATGGCAGCTATGAGCCTAGTAACCCGAAGAGTCCTTTTCGGCTATCAGTGGTATCCCTTATTCTTGTAAAGACATTAACCAATTAAATCACAACAGCAAAAAAACTCGTTTGTAAATATAGTTTAGATGGAAGGCTATTCATATTTGAAAATAATTGTATCCATACTTATAATTCGTATTTTATAATTATTCTATTCAATGAAGGGAAAAGAGGATAGGGTATCTTTCTGATCATCATAGCCTCTTTTTACTCAAGATAATGTTATAAGGTACCTTATTGGTCATCAATGCCACTTTTTATGTTTGTTATTCGTGTTTCACATTATTTGCTTTTTCATGTACAGTTACAAACCGTACAATTTACTCATTAATTTTTGCGAGTTGTATGCCTATGGAAATGCTTTGGTTTTTGATTAGACAAACCTTATTACATCATGTTTTTATCCGAAGGGAGCATTAAGTTTTACCCTCGTCCATCCGTTTGTGCTTGCGTCCGTCAATTTTCGTCAAAAATGTCTCAGCTTGTGTGTGCGGGATTGGTGATATTTGGTCTGAAGCAGTATCAGGGTGAGTTGTACCGTGCATCCCCCTTTCAGGTCCGACATATGTCTACTTTCTGTTTGCCAAGACATTGATCGAACTTCTGTGCTGTAAAAATACATTTACTTCCTTTTTGCCATAGCGGAGCATCCGTATCCCATGGACACATTTTAACGAATATATTTGATAATAATATCCGTAGTGGTTGACGTATTTTGCCATATGTCTATTGCAGATCATTGTATTTGTTGTGGGTTGTCATATTTTGCCACATGGCATTTACAGGGGTAGCGAGAAAAAACCGAAGGGTAAGAGATAAGGAGAAACGTCAATATACATAGTAACCCCGAGACCAAGGACAAGACAAGCAAAATACCATACACAAAAGCTAAAAACGAACATACATCTCTGAGCAATGCGAACCAAACCGAACGGGGTGGTCGGAATGGGTAAACAGTTCGGCCAATTTACAGACACCCGCCGCCAATTTTCCAATCATATAAGTAATTCCAGTGTAAGAGGAAAATTTTTATGGTATTATATGAGGATAATTATTACAATCCAGGCAATTCGTTGTGTTCGGTTTTGATGTATTTTTGCCTAAAGGCGATTGCAGATCATAATGTTTGTTGTGGTGTGACGTATTTTGCCAAATGGCAATTAAGATAATTGTGTTTGTTGTGGTTTGACATATTTTGAGAGTATGAGAAAAATTTTCTTCGTCGGATTTTGATGGAATTTTTGTTATTGGATTTCCCAGAGTGCTTTCAGTATTATTCAACAGATTATATAAAAGTGGTCAAATAGGACTAAAATGCGCTTTTAGGGACGATGAGAAATCTTTATTTTTCATCCGATATATATGGTTTTTTTCATTTGATTTGTCACGTTGAGAGCTGCTAGTAAATTGTGAAAAGATTTTCTTTATCTCTTACCGTTTTCGGGATCAAAAGGGAAAAAGTGGCAAAAAGAGTAAAATTTCGCAGTATATGACATTTTTTCTTGAAATTAAATGTGTCAAAGAGGCTAACAAAATGCAATTTTCTATGCCAATCATATTATTGTGTCCAGCACATTACTGTGCTAACCATATTGTTGTGTCCAGCACAATACTGTGTCCATCATAATGCTGTGTCCACACTTGCGAAATTGTTTATTTGTTCCACTTTCTCATGTCAACGGCCTGCGGTTGTATCATGCTGAGCTTTCGAAGCAACTCAGTTTTGTTGTGGTTTGATGTATTTTGCCACATGGTTATTACAGAACCCACTTATTTGTTGAGGTTTGACGTATTTTGCCACATGGTGATTACAGAACCCACTTATTTGTTGAGGTTTGACGTATTTTGCCACATGTTGATTACAGAACCCACTTATTTGTTGTGGTTTGACGTATTTTGCCACATGTTGATTACAGAACCCACTTATTTGTTGAGGTTTGATGTATTTTGCCACATGTTGATTACAGAACCCACTTATTTGTTGTGGTTTGATGTATTTTGCCACATGTTGATTACAGAACCCACTTATTTGTTGAGATTTGACGTATTTTGCCACATGTTGATTACAGAACCCACTTATTTGTTGAGGTTTGACGTATTTTGCCATATGATAAATATGTCATTGTGTTTGTTGCACATCCTTTTGTTTGTTCTTTGATGTATTTTGCCTCATGTTGATAACAGAACTTTTTTGTTGTTGTGGTTTGAAGTATTCTGCCACGTTTTGATTTAATTACAGTTCATCATTTTTGATACATTGATAATTATCAGGACTAAATTTCTACACTGACGACCTTGTTATTGATTACGTCATGTCCGTCTGCGTGGTCTAATTCACACATTGACTTTACATCGGTGACGTTCATATTAACTAATTTGTTCTGCTGTCTGTCCAATTAAATTTTTATTAATTACAATATCCCCTTTCGACTTGTCAGTATTTTATGAAGACAAAATGATATTTATTAGCTGAGTAAAGTACTGATCTATCAAATTTTATATATTTTATTGCATTCTCCCCAATGTTTATTGATCTTCTGATAAACTTTGTACCGGGAGCTTGTTTATTAATTGCCACAAAATCCAGACTTATTCTTCTTATGAAATGTTTCCAACAATATTAACCTTATGTAAACATTCATTTATTGACATAGAACTTGCTGTCTTAGAAATTATAAAAGGAAAAATGTATCAACGTGAAATTTATCACCAGGGTAATTTACATAGCCCCGGCAAATGTCAAGCCCAGAGAATTAGTACGGCACGTTAAAACAGTCCATTAACTTAAAATGGGAATTAAAGGTAGCGAAAAATAAATAATGGGTAACGTTAACTATATAGAGACATGCTTCTATTTTGTCTGTAAAACACGATGCAATGCCAAATGTTGTTCAAATATGTATGCATAGTAAATTACCTTGGTCAAACGTTCACTTTATGTAAACCCATCAAAATTGCTGGAGGATGAGTTGCTTTGAACACGAGTCGGAACAGGTGCGTGATTTATGTTCAGTAATATCTCCACTATAGCTTAGTGTTTGGAGCCGGGACGGACGGAAACCTATTGAAAAATGAAATAGAAAGAATTTCAGTCTTTATTCCTGTAATCTCCGGGATTATCAGTTCCATTTTACTTTATTTCAATAAAATGACTCATTGTACTTTATTGTCTCAAACATAACATTGTTTGTGACTTACATCTGTGACAGATTTTTTGTCGATGTTCATAAATTTTCTGTCCTACTAGTCTTGCACATAAACAGTTAATGATAAGAATGAAAGTTCTTCATTCAGAAAAAAATGAAAAAGAAAGATTGTTTATTGCGCATTTGATATCATTAGCAATGAGCTTTTTTGACAATCCCTTTTAATTTTTCAAAATATGTATTACAATATTCAGTAAACGCTTGGGATTTCATAGATTTATTTTAAAATAATGTAATTATTTACTTTACGCTTACTTTATAATTCATTGCATCTGTTTTTACTTTAAGTGCTATATGAGCATTGTTCATTTTTATTTGTAAATATCTATGATTTGTGCATATTAGTTCAATTGTGATAACAATAGTTAAATCCAGAAAACGGATTGATACCTATTAGATTTATATCTGCTATTTTTACTTAAATTTTCATTAACCAATTTCAGGTGGAGACTTTCATTATGATGTACAAGACACACTGTCAGTGTATTTTAGATACCGCTATAAACGCCAACTTCGAAGAGGTGAGCAAATGATATTTACAATATTGCATTAATTATGAATCAAAGGGTTCTGAATATAAATGACACAATATATCCATAGCTAAATCTTACCAAATAGAAGTATGAAATGTTATTGAGTCCCTTTCCCAACTTCTTTTAAAGAGTTTATAGGAGATGTTTTCGTTAATGTCTTTGATTTTGAATTTCGAATTTTATCACCTGGGTAACAATCCTGGACAGAACATCCTTATGAACTTGTTGCTCTCAGATGGCATCATTCAGAATTTCCTCCGATCAATATTATTATAAATGTGGGGAAACTCATATCCCGTATATGTCATTGATCTTCAACCTTTTTTCGAGTCAACACAGAAAGCCTACTTGAGTTCATTAGGGTTTACAATGATCCAACAAGATGGATGATCAAAATGTCATATGGCCACCACAAACTTGGAATGTTAAGTCGAACAAGTTCAATATGTTTAACTTAGAAGATACAGAGGTGTTTCAATTGAAATTTAAATGAATCAATCGATATTTTTCTAATCATTGAACATTAAAAAGTATTTGGAAGATGTTGTTAGGACTTATGTTGGTGTTTTGTATTGATATTTGGATTATAATAACATATTTGCTTTATCATGTACCTAAACATACAAAAATCATATTTCTTGTCATGCCAACCTATATTTTAAAATGACTAATAGTTACCGGGCAATTAGAACTTTTTGGAAATAAAGTTTTAAAAAGCTTTTTGCTATCAGTCTACCACCCCATAAAATATACATAACTTGTATTTAATTAATTCTTGCAACTATTTATTCGTCCTAAGCTATTGATAAGTCATTAGTAGACTATACGCTTGTGTCCTGCCTATAATACCTTGGGCATATTAATCCATATTATTTTACAGAAATTTTCAGTAACAATTAAAACTCTTGACATCTGAAATAATGGAGAAGACTGTATTCTCTCTGTTTCATACAGTAACAATTAAAACTCTTGACACCTGGAATAATGGAGAAGGTTGTATTCTCTCTGTTTCATACAGTAGATTTCGTTGGATTTGGATACATTCTGGTTTCTGTGGATATGTGTACTTCATTACAATGTTTAGATCTAGGTTTCCCTTTGTTCAAAGGTTACACATTAAACATATCAAAATCTATCATATTTTTTCAACATTGTGTCATGATTTTGTTTTGGCTATTTTTCTTACAAAAATAAGTGCAGAATTGGTCATATTTCTAATGTTTTCAACTTTTCTTAGCAAAATAACTAAACAAAAAAGCTATCAAAACAAATGTTATTTCTACAAAAAATGATGTTTCGAAATCCAGCAACAGTAATCACCAGAGAGAAAACCGGAGGGTGGATCAAAAGGGGAAAGTTGATAGATACGGTAACTGATTTGTTGAGAAATAAATGGGAGGCGAAATGAGGCACATTTACTTACTGTACTTTTTTGTATTTATTTGTGAACGTGAGTTTGAAGAAATAGTATTTAATTGACCACCTTCATAAACTTGGAATGTCATTTGAAATTTTGCTTCAGTAAAGGCAGAAATTCTTTTATTTCTTATTACTTTTACTTTTTGGTGTTTTTTTTAGTATTTTTGTAGCTTTTTTCACTCTATTTTATTTTTGCTATTAATGTTGTTTGAATGATCTGGTGAATCGCATGTTATGTTCAAAGTTGAGCAAATCAGTTTTTTATTTGTAATATTTCCTTGAATGTTAATAAATCTTTGCTCCAAATACGATGAGAATTGTTATCATCAACCTTAGAAACCAATTCTCTACTACTTAATATAGAATAAACTACATAAAAGAAGTAGATATAGAAAATACCGGAAAATTTTGGATTAAGTTAGTCTTTGATGTATACCTGAAAGGATATCAAAAAATTTAAGCCTTTTACAGAGAAAGTAAAGTATCATTATCTGAGTATTATGTTGGATCATATCGCTAATACCTTGTAAACACCCCGATTAATAGAAAATGTTTCAATCACAGGGGTCCAATAGGGAACTGTATGCGAAAGATAATTGTAGGTTTTTCTTAGAGAGAAATTCATTAGCTCTTTTAAATTATCTTCATTTATAAAATAAAACTTAAAAAGAAGGCATCAGTTTTCTTGAAAATATGAAAATTCACTTCTACGGAATTATTTTGAAATTCTTCCTTATTTGAACCCCAACTTATGTTGTTACTCTTGTTTGGTAGTTTGAAGTAGATTCTTGATAAACCTTCTGTTATGTTAGTCCTTTCAAACAGACATACAAGATGTTAGTAAAATTAATTTGTTTGACAAAAGCGGAGGATGTGATAATATAAATAAAGGATTTAAAACAAAATTGTTGCATTTTGCCGTTGAGGATTATCCAGATTTATTATGAATTAAAACAATTTTCCCATTTTAAAACTTAAATTATATCATCATAACTACCTATTAATAATATACGTTTAAAGAAAACTCACATTCACAGATTTCAATTATAACTATCAAGTGGTGACAATTCTCAGGTTTTTCAACTTTGTAGGCGGTCCTGAATAATTTTCCCTCCATAAGCTTTGATACAGATTATCCTAAAAGTTCAGTTTCTTGACCGATAAACTCTATAAAGGTCCCCTGATTTAAAGTTGTAGTTGGTAATTCTGGAATTAAATCATGCTCTTCTGTTACTTAAAGTTTTGTGTAAAAATGTGTGATTATGTCCTCTCCGGTGGTAATTATTTGCCTGAAATTTCGGCAAGCGGCACCGTAGTCTAGGAAAACAACTTACATCAATTTCTGTCCGCATGTTACAAGTTTCTTTTCTTTTAATAAATACAAATAACCAATGTTCGATAGATATGGTTTACAATGGTAAACACCGTTTGGATTGAGTTTATTTTACTATTTATATCTAAGTACACTTTATGCTTTTACTATTTGTTTTCCCTCTTCATGATGTAATACTGTTGTATTGTCCATTTTGTAATGACCCTTTTATCTCTTGTTTCTTCATTACTAAATTCTTTTTCAAATACCAAAATTTGGTTGAAAAGTATTCAGTATCTTCTAAGACCATCATTGAAGATTGT
>JARWCS010000048.1:1168462-1179211 GCA_034783895.1 Geukensia demissa
CTTTTGGCCCCTCCCCAAAAAACGGGTGGGGCTAGATCCCCCAAAATCAATACCAACCTTTGTTTTTAACCAATTATCAATGGCCCAAAATATTAAAAGGATTGGTTAACTAGAACAAAAGTTATCGTGCGGAAACCAACCTGTCTACAGACGCCAACACCGACGACGACAGCATCATACCATAATACGACCGCAATTTTTTGCGGTCGTATAAAAATATCCTTAATTCTCATCCTCTCCTGTACCAATTTTTTAAAGCCTCCTCAAAAAATTTTATTTTGACTTTTTTTTCATGATTATGATTTTTTTTATTTACAGCAGTTGTCACTAAAAATGATTACATTTATAACTTGTCCCCTCCCACAGCCTTGAATTAAAAAAATCCTTTTTGGTCATGGCTTTAGAATTATAATTATTTATTTGACTAAATTCATATGTTGAACTGAAAATCAACGGCCATATCACTAATTCTTAATTAGAATCTCAAGACAAATTAACGAAACAAATTTCATCAAACCACAAATAGCGTAGGTGAAAATCTTAAACAAATCAAAGAAATACACATTTGATCATTTAGCATTATTAAGCACCTTACTGATGAAAGTTACCTACCCCTTCAACGGATAAAGTGCTATAGCTCTGGGTTCATCTAAATCTTCAGTAATCAATGACTTCCTGTTGGAGCCATCTAAGGAAGCTACTTCTATCACATCTCGCCCTGAAATAACAAATATCTTTTATAATTATAAAAATATAAAAAAAATTTCGAAATTAGGTCAAGAGTGGTTAGAAAAAATGAGCATTTAATCTCTTTTCTATACCCAAAGTTATGGGAATTTTTCTCTTCTGCTACATTTTCAAAAACTAGACAACCAGAACTCACAAAGGATATCCCAGCTACCCTATCACTGTTTTTTTTCAGAGCAAATTTCCTGCCCTTCGATTGAGCCGAGAAGAATTCCTACTATATGCATATTTACACATTGTGTCTGATGTTCATGTAAAGTTTCATTGAAATCCATTGAACAGTTTAGGAGGAGAGCACTTACAAGGACTGCGGACAGATGGACAGACAGACATGGTAATTCCTATATACCCCCAAACATTGATTGGGGTTATAATAATATTGATTCACTGTAATTGTTTGCATTTTTTCAATTAATCTTTTGTCTGTGACTTGCAAACACATTTGTAGTGTGAAAATACCACACTTTAAATTGCAAATAATTTTCTGTTCTCCACACAGTTATGCCACTATAATACAGTATTACATAGAATAACACTGACTAGATAGGGTGTTACAGTAAATACCTGTGTCTGTCCAGAACAAGTTTCCAGCCATCCAGTCTACAGAGAGGCCATCCGTTGTCTGTAAGTTTTCTGATATTACTGTTTCTAAACCAGTACCATCTAAATTTGCTCTCCTGTAAAATTAAAAAATACATTGAAAATTGTCTAAATTGAATCCTGAGTTAGGTATATTAGCTAATGGTTGGTGCTTTACTAAGGCAAATAAACCATTTGTTAACAAGTCATAAAAAGGGTACATCCCCTTAGAGGTGAATCTACTATTAGTTGATATAGCTACTGGTACCTGCTTTATATAGCAACCTTTATTCAAACAGATCAGTTAGACAAACAGAGCACCTAATACATACAATAACTTCCATGTGGACTTAAGACAGATTTCACTGTAAATTAATGCCTCACAATATGATGTTACTGTGACATTCAGACTATTAAATGTCACATCAGTGTTATTATGAAATGACAAAGACATTTTCTGTTTGTTGCATTAATCCAATATAGGTAACTAGTCCTATCTCAAAGGGAGATTCGTCATTACATGGGGAATTACATTGCCTAAAGTAGAATTAGGTAAGGGAGGGAGTGTGGTACGAAAGGGAGATTACCTAATCATATTAAGATGATTTTCAGTTAAGTACATTTCTGTTTGTTGTGTTCACAATCCAGATGTAGATCAGACATAGGTAGGAATGTATCTGTCTAACAATAAAAGGAGGAGTGTAGTTCCATAGAGGGTTACCTGATCACATCAAAATGAATACATCTTTGGTTTGTTGTATGCAAATTCCACAGATATTACATAATGTTAATCAGATATAAATTAGGAATGTATCGTTACAGTCAGGTTTATCTAACAATAAAGGGAGGGGTGTGGTACCATAGGGTATTACCTGATCACATCAAGATGAACATCAGTGAAGTACATTTTCTGTTTATGGTATTCATAGTCTAGAGATATAACATTATGAAGATCAGACATAGGTAGGAATGTATCAGTACGATCAGGTGTATCCAATGATATCCTCCTCAGACTTCCTCGACTGGCAAACAACAAATACTTGCTCGGTACTACAAAAAATAATTCTCAGCTATAAAAGTTTATGACCTTTAAACTTTGTTTTGCGTTCACTAACAAACTGTCATTATATAATTTCCGAAAACTCACTTAATTTTAAATAAAAAACCTTCATTTTATCAGAAAGACAATTTTAAATAAAAAAAACCTTCATTTTATCAGAAAGACAATTCATAATGCATGCTTTGCATTATTATGTTGTTTATGAGGCAAACAAACGGCCTTCAAGTAATAATCAATTTTAAAAAGTTGACATATTTTGACTTCATTCTGCATAAATAAAAGTAAAAAAGGATCCTGATTCTTAAAACTATTACAATAATTGAAATGACATTCTAGTATATATTGTTTTTGATATATATATGATTGATCTGACTTGAAAAAAGAAGCCTATAGAACCTTGTTAATAACTTTGTATGAACTTATTCCCCTTCATCTGCTGACAAAAGCAATGCTAGAATACATACAATCCTGCAACTTGAGTGCAAAGGTTAATCATAAATTACTTATTGGTCACTGAAATACAGGCACTTGAAAAAATAACCCATTGGGTTCTGATGAATTAATCTCTAATCTATTCCATGCATTAATTATTTAATAATACTTACAAGATAAACAACTTTTCCCATTGTCTGTCAACAGCAAACCAGTAGGACAAGTGCAGGTAACTCCTTTATGGTTGGGTAAACACAGGTGACTGCAGCCTCCATTATCTTTACACTTATTCTCCAATGTGTGCAGCTCATCTGTGGAGAAAAAAAAATTTTAGTTGTATAACGTCTTAAGTGCTCTAGAAAAGATAATTGAAGACAAAAGTGTGCTTAAGCAGCCTTGACAACCTTATGATTTTAGATGAAACACTCAAAAAGACTTGGTTACATCCGTTTGTGCACCATTATTACAAGTTCAATCAATGTTCGTTGAACATTTAAATGTGTTGACAAAATCTTTTATAACTCATTTAAAGTTCTGCTTAAGTTGAAACATTCCATTTTTACACACTGATATACATATACATTTTGTGGCAAAAAACTAAAGCCAAATCACAAAACAAGAAGCCAAATAAGTTTATATCAGGGCTGGATTGTGGTGGGGGTTAGAAGGGGCAGGGGCCAGCTCTTCACGACGAAAAAGTTTAATCTGGATCCTCCATTTAATCAGTCTGTAAGCCTCTGTAAGTAATATAAAATCGGAGCCATATGACCAATAACACAAATTTGCTAAAGGTTGAAATTAATTTTTAACTTGAACTTCCGATGTTTTGGTCCCTAGCTTACTTGATGATGGTTAATCCAGAAAAGGGCTTTGTACACAGATGAATATATAATAATAATATATAATAAATTATCTAAATGTGGAATGGGTTGCTCTATGTGGCATTTATTCCATATTCTTTACATTTATAACAAATCATCTCAGTATCAACAACTGCTAACTACTATTCATATAAAAACTGTAACATTTAAAAACTCCCTTAACTTACCATCAGGTGATGATATAACAGAGTCTAAATCCATTAACCCTGGCAAGGTACGACGTATGACGGACACGTTACCACCAGTGTCCATGTTGGCTTTAAATATGGCCATTTTCTGCCAGTCTGTCCAGTATATGTATCGCCCAGCAATTGTAAGTCCGTATGGATGATTGACATTTGAGACTAATACCCTACGGTTCTGTCCATTAAGATCCGATGACTCAATGACCTAGGAATATAACATTTATAATCAGACATTCTAATTTTGTTGATATTCAAATTTAAGTAACTATAATTTATAAATGCATATCTTAGATTTATTTCTAAAATACTAATACCTCGGAGATTTGATATAAATAGTATGATAAAAAAATGCAAAATGCAATTTTTTTGTCACATTAACATGTCTGTTTTAATTTTCCCACAGTAAATTATTAAACCAAATTTTGAGTCTATTATTATAAAAATTGAGTTTTAATCATTAAATGATATTTGATCTATATGTACAAAATTTACCATCACTTATTACTAAATATTGACCTTGTTAACTTTTAGTTAAACTAACTCATTTGAAAACATTTTTGTATGTCTATTCATGTACAATTATCTTGTTATCTACATATTAAAAAAGAGTGGAAGAAAAATGCAAATATCATAATTTTAACTCAGATCTTTAATAATACTATAACCAACAGATAAGATTTGGTGCTGTAGCAAAATATGTAAACATTAAAATGGCATGTAATTATATACCTCCATCCTTGCATCAGCCCATAAAATTCTCTTGGTCTGTTTATCTATAACTATACCATTAGGCCAGCCCAGGTGTTTATCAATTAACACAGTCCGGTTACTACCATCCATATCAGCCCTTTGGATTTTAGGAAATTTGCCCCAATCTGTCCAATACATATATCTGGAAAGGAAAAATTGCAAGCAAATGAAAAATAATCTTTAAGAATATAAGATTTTCATCACTTGCAACATAGTGATATTGAAAACAGAATAAAATTTATTATTTGCTAAGTTGTAAAATGTTAAATTTCACTTAACTCCTCTTAATAATAATAATCTTGTAGAAGCTATCTTTTTTAAAGACAAACATTTTATATTCTCAAAAAAAAAAAAAAAATGAAAAAGGTGAAAAAAGGAGTGAAGTTTGTCTGAAACAGCCATTCTTGAATCTGAAAATTCTGAATAGAAAGGTTCTTAGGTTCAGACAGGTAAAGTAAATCATAAAGCCAAGGTCTCACAGAAATATAGGACAATTTGTATGTTGTACTGGACTTGGTGAATATTTTCCTGTGATGATGTCAGTACAGGATTCAAAATACCATATATTCTTTTTATTGGTAATTACAATAAAAAATGTATTCTGAAGCTAAAAAAAAAACCATTGACAACATTCAAAACCAAATGTCCTCAAATTTTGTGAATAACGTTGAATCTTTTTTCATTCAACGTGACATTAATGCTTGAAAACATGTTTATCCTCAGCAACAACAATATATTTTTTTGTACTAGGAAACCTTTACAGGAATTATTAGTGAAAAGATATTGAAGTAAATTGCTGCAAATAACCCATAAATTGAAGTACATTATCTAGTTTTGATTGGTTTTGCTGTTATATAAATTAATTCTTATAATTAGACAATACTGCATCATCCCTTTACAGCTTCTGCTAATTGGAATTAAATCAGATCTTGAAAAATACTCACTACGTTAACAAAACTCCATTTTACTTTCTGTTCTGAAAATCTTTTCAGGATTATCATATGACTAATGCTTTCAACATCTTGGAAGTGTAAATTTCATTGGCTGACATAAAATATCATCAGAACAGAAAGGAAAATGGAGCTTCCTCAGACCTTTGTTTGAGACCCTAATAAGCAATTCTACCAAGATCTCGTTTAATCAGATTAATCTTCTGCTTTTGATTCATTAAATAATTGCTTAAGGCCTCATCAATGATATTTTGGCTGAATGATCTCTTAAAGCAATTGAAAAAAATCTTACCCTAATTCATAATACAAGGCCAGATCTCTGGGTTTATCAAGGTTGTCCCAGATCAACACTTTCCTCATTCCAGTATTTAGGTCAGCAACTTCAATCCGGTTTAAACCAGTATCAGTCCAATAAATTTTTCGACCAATTTCATCCACAGCCAGACCATCAGGTGTATCTAATCCATTCTTTATATACTCTTCGACCTGTGACCCATCTAAATTAGCCCTCATTATCTTATCCAATATGGTGTCTGTCCAGTACAGTTTTCCTTTAACAAATATATAGATAATTTAATTTATAGATAATGGCCATATTTAACATATTTAAATTTAGTCCATATGTGTAAACGGTGGTTCATAAAGTTTGAGTGGTTTTCTTGTTTTTGGCCCCTGGTGTGTCTGATCACGGTGAATCCAGGGGGGCTACGGAAACAGTTAAATTTGGCTTTAAAATGTATGTAGGATGTAGTTCATATCTTTCTAGCATGTGTTCCATATTCTTTATTTCAAATATATATATTAGGTAAATAAAATTAGCTTTATCACACTTGTTGTTTAAGTTAACAAAAAAAAAATTCACAGATGTATTGAGACAAAATCACTTAGAGCAGTGTTGAAATATGACTATACAACAAAGCCTGGAGAATATCATAGTAAGTCAAACAACCACTACCGCTCCACTTCCTTAAATTTTTTATAGTCCTTTTACCTTGAACTCGGTCTACTCCAATGGCGATAGCATTTCTGATATCTCCAAGAGGGATAACTACATCAGCAACATAATCCACATCCAATGATATCTTCCTTATGTCAGTTCTTCTGGCAAACACCAGAAAGTTACTCATTTCTGAAAAACATTAAAAAGCTCAAGTGCGGGAAGCAGATTTTACCAACTTGAAATTAAATCAAACTGATCATCCTTCAAAGATGAAAACAAGCTTTACTATTGGTGAAACATAACTACAACCTTATTCTTGCTGTATGGTTGCCTCCTCACCAGAGAAAATCAGTATACAAGATTATTGCTTGTTTATGAGCTCTTTCTTTGATCCCACTGTCTTGATAATTCTATCATCAATATCAAGCCACTATGCTAATACAATAAAATTATCATCATAAGAAAATGACATCACTACCATTACGTAACAATCCAGCAATACACAAATTATAATTGATCATATTTTCTTCATTTTTTATATCTTTCTCCACATAAACATCTCAATGGATATTATTGATCTCATAAAGAATTCCAATAATAATCTATATTTATATAACCTTTGGCTTCTTAATTAATACCAATGCAAAATTTACAAAGTCAGTGGCAATACCAGATGTATTAACTTTAATCAAAGGAATGATTTATATGTGTATGATGCCACCATGTTTAATGTTAATGCTCTCTCTTATAAATATTTGGCAGATTGTTGTTACATTTGAATACCATCACATTTTTTAATTAAAACTTAACTGTTTAATTTCTCCATTATTGAAGGCCCTAGGGTAACCTGAAGTGTTTGTAATTTACATGTTTTGGATGGCTGTCTCATAGACATTCATACCAAATCTCCTTTTCCTATGTCTCACAGACAATCATACCAAATCTCCTTTTCCTATGTCTCACAGACATTCATACCAAATCTCCTTTTCCTATGTCTCATAGACATTCATACCAAATCTCCTTTTCCTATGTCTCATAGACAATCATACCAAATCTCCTTTTCCTATGTCTCATAGACAATCATTCCAAATCTCCTTTTCCTATGTCTCATAGACAATTATGCCATATCTTCTTTTCCTATGTCTCATAGACAATTATGCCATATCTTCTTTTTCTATGTCTCATAGTACAAATGTATCCATTTTCTATGTTTCACAGACAATCTTATCATATGTTGTTTTTCTATATTTAGTGGTAATTTAGGCAAACTTGACATTTCACACTACTGATATTTATTTTTAGAGTTAAAACAGAAAACCACATATAATCTGTGTCAAATAAAGCTAGTACCTTTATTACAAGTCTTTTTATCATCTGACATGAGGATACCAGTTGGACAGGCACATGTGTACCCCACAGGTGACAGTAAACACAAATGGCTACATCCACCATTGTTATCTAAACAAGGATTGTTTCCTACAATAGGAAAAAACAGAAATACTAAAATTTATTTTTAAAATTTCTTAAAATTTTAAAATTGAATAGATACATGCACTCTGCTTTTTTTATTAAAAAGTACAAAAAAACAGATATAAAATCATCCCAATATCCAAAAACACAAGACAACTATTATCTACAAAAATATCTAATAGTTTAACTGTATCAACCAGTCAGAATATTTTATTGTAATTGATCTTGAAATTAAGGTTTGTAAAGAATGACTTAATGAACTGAATTCTCTTAATATGATCTTAATGCTTACACTGTCAAATTTTCAACAAGTAGGAACATTTACAGAGGTTATTTTCTCAAGGTTTGGTCTGTTCAAAATGGCTGCACCTATCACATTATCTGTAACTTATAGTTTAAGCAATTTTTTGAGAAACCTAATTTACCTTGCTAACGAGGTTTATAAAACAAACTATAACCCAAACATTATCGTGTATATCTTATAAGTCCAAGTTTATTTTAGTTTAGAAACCTAATTTACCTTGAGGTTGTGGTTTGTAAAACATAGCTATATCCATCACATTATCTAACTGTGAGGCAATGACTTCACGGCCAGATCCGTTATATTTATTGGCAGAGTAAACTCCCTTATTTAATTTATCAGTCCAATAAATAGTGTCACCAAATAAGGCAATTCCAAATGGTCGTGGAACATTAACTGATAATATCACCTGAAACAGAAAAAAAAATTGGAATAATATGAGCATAAATTTTATGCATAATGTGTAGGAACCAATTTTTTTTTTGCTACATTATCATTTTTAAATTTTTCAAACTCCGATTTTTTATTTTATTCTGTAAAAATTTAATATTCTCATTGATAAATTTATTTGTTTGACACAAAAACAGAATTGTTTCAAATCTGTGATCAAGCTTCTCTTCTCAACTTCTATCCTTTTATTCCATCTTTTCTCCTATTATAATGTAACCATAGCAATAGGTTCTTGTTTAATGGTTTAATGGTTATCTGCCCTTTCAGTCTAAAATAGAAGTCATGAGATCATACAGCATGTATAGCATCAATGACTTATGAAACAAAATTAACCTGTCTGCCTGTACCATCCAGTTTCACAGATTCTATAACACTCCTCCCTCCATCAGTCCAGTAAATACGATTGGTCTCTTTATCCAGGGCTAAACCATTGGGCCATGTGATATTGTTACCAATCAGAACTTGTCGTCTGCTTCCATCCATAGCTGCCTTTTCAATTTTGGATCTGTTCCCCCAATCTGTCCAGTACATAAACCTGAAAGACAAAGTCAGAATTATTCTTTATAGTTATTGGATGTAAACATTCAAATACTTTAAATTCAGTATTTAATGCGATGTTTTTATTAATGTGAATAATGCGAGGGTGTGATAATTGCAAAAATAAGAACTTGCACTCTTATATCTGTTACCTGAATTTGTAAACAGGTTTTCTAAAAATCGCATAAATTAAACTTGCATTTTTGAGTAAAATTTTAAAATCGCAATAATAAATGAGTGCAATAATATCTGAATTTACAGTATCTTGTAATCAAACATTGTAAAACTTAGTATTGAATTTCATTGAAAAATTAATGAGATTATATCATACCTTGGACAGAAAACTATAATTATATTTCAACTTGAATATCCTATGTCTGTAAAAATTTTTATTCTTCCTTCAGTAAAATATACAACCTATCCAGAAAAGTCTTGGAAGGACTAAAAGCAATATCTCTAGGCTTAATTATACTTATCTATATCAGTTTACGTCTTGTCTGAACCTCTGCACACACTCTATTCCCCTATCCCAACACAACAACACAACAACACTTACCCATTGACAGGATCAACAATAATATCTCTAGGTTTATCTAGACTGGTCCAGAATAGTATACTTACCCATTGACAGGATCAACAATAATATCCCTAGGTTTATCTAGACTGGTCCAGAATAGTATACACCTCATACTACCATTAAGATTGGATACTTCTATTCTATCTGTGTCCTGGTCTGTCCAGTACAATTTACGGTTAATCCAGTCAACAGCGACACCTACTGGCGACTCAACCTGGTTGCCTATGACAACCTACAAAGTTTAAGTTTGACAGTAAATGTTACATGTTTCATGTGTTTAGTATTGACAAGATTTACCCAAATCTTTGACAAATATGAGATGGTGAAATCACTAATGACAATGTAACACTGGGTGTTTAAGTGTAAACCACACCAGATCATTTCACCAAGATATAATTTGTTTTGAATAAGACATGACCATGTGTTACACAATTAACAATATCTGTCAAAATAAAATTCTACTAAAACAGTTTTGGACCATGTTTAAATTGCCTACATTTCTATTCTTCAAAAACAATTAGGTATGAGGTAAAACAGTTAACATTGTGTGCCTTTCATAAGCAGAAGTTTCTAGCTTTTTCTGAATCTGTGAACTATTGTGTTTTGAAGTTCCTTCAATGAATTATATTATAAGTGAAAAACCTGTGTAAAAAGAGTCAGCACAGGCTGTTTTAAGAAATTTAAAATCAGAAATACTAAGGGTTGTTCCAGCAAAACATACATGGGACGGGGGGAAGGCACTTTGAAATTGGTGTAATCTCCTATGGAAGTGATTTTATTTACTTATATCCACCCATAGAGGCAAGAGCAAAAGTTTTATAGACACCAATAGAATCTAATTAAATACATGTAGTTAGAAATGTTAGACAATTAAAGTCCCAGTAAAAAAA
>JARWCS010000048.1:1179311-1194021 GCA_034783895.1 Geukensia demissa
AATCAATGTTCCAAATTTCATCTTCCTACGTTGGATGGTTCCTGAGATTATCCTGGACATTAACGGCAACAGACGTATGTACGTACGTACGACGAACAGTAAAACATTATCCCCGCGCTATCGCTTAGCGCGGGGATAATTAGAAGCAACATCATTGTAACATTACAACTTACGACAACTGATCTCATCACTGTCGTCACCGCAGTCATTGTCTCCATCACACAACCACTCGATCTTTACACATCGCTGATTGTTACAAGTATAATGGTTTGGCAGGCATGTTTGGTCTAAAATTATAAATAACAAATATATCTTTACAGATTGCTGGTTGTTATACAAATGTAGTTCAGCAGACATTTCTAATCTAAAACTATGAAGACAAAAGTATTTCTTCACTTTTTTTTTTGGTTTTTACATGTATAATGGTTCAGCAGGCATTTCTGATCTAAAATTATTAAGACAGAAGTATTTTTACACTTTGCTGATTGTTATATATATAATGGTTCTGCAGTCATGCCTAATGTAAAATTATGAAGTCAAAACGATTGCTGGTTACTTGTATAATTGTTCAGCAGGTATGTCTGATCCAAAATAATGAAGACAAATGGAATGCTGGTTTTACATGTATATATTAATGGTTTAAAAGGTATGTTTGATTTAAAATAACAAAGAAAATTTCTGAAGTTTTTGAAAACTGAGTGACACAAATCTATAAGACAAGATAGAAATTTAACAGTGGAAACAGTCATATAGGGAAAGGAAACCAAGTTTTCATTTGTTTGTTTGCTTGCAGTTTAACACCACTTTCAACAATATTTAGGCCACATAATGGCCGTCAGTTTTACTAATAGAGGAAGTCTGAGAGCCCAGAGAGAACTAACAACGTTGAGCAGGTAACTGACAAACTTTATCACTTATGATGGAGTCCAACACAGGCGTGAACTCACACTGTACAAGGCTACAGTGATCTATACAGGTAAGTTCAAATCAACTACCTAGACCACTCAGCCACCCAGGCCCCAGCTATACTTGAAACCTGTATGTATACGATCTATGTTAACTAAAAAAACATAAAAAATCCAAGGTCAGACTTGATAAAATTCTAGTTTTTGTTAATTATATTAAAAACCAAAGTTTTTAATTATTTTTAAACACACATGACAGAAAAATTGTGGCTGCCAATAACTGTGTGAAAGCAGACAGATATCATGGACTTGTTGACTGAATACTGCTGAGTGTCAAACATAAAGTAACTCTGAGCCCATCAGTCTTTGCTCTTGCAACTAAATGCCACAAAGCTATGAACAGAAGAGGCAAAAAAATTAGGTCTTCCTTCATTTGAGGCATGCACAATATCACCAAGTATTTTAAGAACATACAAAATAACAAAATCTAAAATAAATAAATTTCATTTTTTCTCATCAGTCTGATTAAGCAAAGTACTTTTGGAACAAATAAATTGGAGATAAATGCTTTGTGTCAAAATGTTAAATTTTAATTCAAATCTCAGGTTTATCTTATCTTTTTCTGAAGAAATTTAAATTTCCAGTCAATTTAAAATGGTGCATCTAATTCAACTGCATTAAACATGCATTACATGTTTACAAAGAAAACAAGATATTATTTACAAACAAAATATGTCTAATGTATATTTATATTTAATAAGATGCAAGAACATGTAAAAGATGCCTCCTGTATGTCCACAGGTGTCCACAGGTGTGTAACATCAAAGTCACCACCTGTGTCAACTCAAAGGTTACCTGAAACTCAATAAAACCTGGACAACAACCTTATATTAGCACCTGGGCGTTTCTGTCAATCATAACACAGCTTTTAATTATTTCAAATCCCAGTAATTCAATATTGTAGTGTAACTGAGTTAATTTTACCAGAGAAAGATCACATTGTTCAATAGTTACAGTAGAATTCTGTTTAAGTGCTGCAATTCTATATGCTGTTCAAGCTGAGTTCATTCTGATAAAATAAACTTTTCTCCTGGGAAAACAAAAATCTTCTCTACCTACGGTGTTTATATTACAGTTTTTTTTTCTTATTCAATATTGTTTTAAGCTGAGAGATCAGAAACAGTTCAATATATATCTATATGATTATGTAACTAAATGTAATTAAAAAAATATTCTGAAGAGAATGTATGTAAATTGTGTTACTGATTAACACTATTGACGGACCTTCCTATTTTTCGCCCCTAGTGCGTCTGATGAATGAAAACCCTGAAAGAGGCTTTACACGACAGCAACAGTCCACAGGTAGAAAGTAACTTTACACGGACACATTATTCTGACTCTGGATATGGATGTCCCCACCAGATAACAGAGATTCAATCAATGTCTTGGCAAAAAAATGGGAGACAACTTACCCTGATTATATGACCAAATATCAAAGAATTGCTGCAACCAATCATATTCATTGTATTGCAAACCAAAAAAAGGAAAAGTAAAGTATATGTACTAGAAAGATAGTGTAATTGTTGCTGGACAAATAGACAGTTGTATCATTATCCATACTATAACATGAGGTTTTGTTACATATACACATATGTAAATGGTATTTTTTTACATCAGTTTGTAGATTAAACATTTCTCAGTGGTAATATTAGGTTTGTGGGTATTTTTTTTTTATCAATCAGGCTTTAAATCAAAGCCACAATCAATCACATTTTATCTTTTTGACACCATTAAAGTTCTTAACAGAATTTTAATGTAAACTTCAAAAATCTTAAGTTTAAGAAAAGGCATGATGTAAAATAACATGTAAATATGAAAATGAAAAGATATGTGGTAAATGTCAGAGAGACTGCACTCCAACCATGAGAAAAACAGTAAATTACAAATCTAGAGTTCTCCACAAGGCCCTCAGCAAGGGTGGAATACCACTCCTATTGAATAGCACTAAATCCACCCAAACAAAAAAATCATGTATGTGTAAAATAATACTGGTCTTACCTGAATATTGTCAAAAATTTACAATGTAAGGTTTTCAAATCTAATGTTGATTTCATACCCCCAAAATTACAGACCAGACCTGATGATATAATGGGTTTTGTTTAAGGACTCTCCCCCCTCCCCTTTTGAATTTTTTGAGCCCTCTGTAGGGTCAATATAAGAGGTTGGGTCTGCTGGCTGGTTGCTCATATATATTTGACAGGTTAAATTAAAATCATAATCAACTGGCCAATCCGGCCGGCAACATTACAAGGGCCAGTCAGGCCAGTATATCTGAAGGGAAGCTACAGTATCCGCTCACAACAACGAAGTGTTATTGGTTATTCCAATCAAAATCAAACTGAAAATAGCCAGACTAAAATAATACCCAATCAAAATCTTTAATAGGATACTCAATTTAGTCATGTTAGTTACACCTTCTGATCGGTTCTACTAAATTCAGCTATTTAAATAGCAGTGACCATGCAATTTCAACTAATACATTAACAGTGTTCCTGCTAGGATTTCAGAGGGGCAGGGTGCATGTAAGGGCAAAACTGCACTTGAGCTTGAAAAAATGGCACAAGAAATGTTACAGGCCATGGACATATCCCAAGATGACATGTCAATCATAGCTAATTACCGGTATCACCTAATCACAATACAGATTAATGTGTTGATTGATCCTAGTTGGATAATTAGCACATTGTCTTAAGGGGCTTGTCAATATAAAGTTCAATTATGGTTTTAAAAAGACATTTTTACATCTTCTTCAAATTTCTATGGGAAAAGGCACAAGGGCATATATTTTGCCTTCTGAAGTGCAGAGGGGGCAGCTAAGGGCAGACAGGTCGTAGTGCCCTTCTATTTTTGGCTAACAGAATAACTGATTAAGAAATAAAATGTAATTTTCCAATGAAGAAGAGAAAAAGTTAATTATACGAACCGGAGATGAGGAAACGAGGATTCTTGTTGTTATGGAAGAATTAAAATAAATGAGTTTAATACATTTTTTCTGGATACTAAACAAAATCAGAAAATTTATAGGACCAGCCAGTAAATCCACAAGTCATTGGTCCTGATGACCAGCTACCTATTTACAAAACCAGCAAATTGACCAATCAATCAACACTTAATTGTACATGTATCACTTGGTTTAATTGGTAATATTTATTTCTT
Source organism: Geukensia demissa (assembly GCA_034783895.1). Taxonomy (NCBI): domain Eukaryota; kingdom Metazoa; phylum Mollusca; class Bivalvia; order Mytilida; family Mytilidae; genus Geukensia; species Geukensia demissa. The sequence continues at coordinate 1,183,433 of JARWCS010000048.1, forward strand.
AATAATAGTCTGTACTGCATAAGTAGAATTATAAATCTAAACTTTTTAAATATTTGGACTTGAAGTTTATATGGACCACAGATCTAATTGACAATTTCCCCTTAGTCGTAAAATGTGTCTAAGCATCAGTTTGTAAGAAAATCTTCTCTTTTAACTCCAAAAAATGATATAATCGGAAAAACCTGGGCAAATATAATCAAAGAAACACTGATGAAGAACTATATAATGTAGTTCAAAGACAAACCTAGAACACAAAGAACCTATATAAACAAAAACAAATATCCACTTGAGATGTCTAGTAGTTACACTAGAAAAAAAGATCAAAGTCAATATAAAACAATGGAAGGTAAATATTTATATCCAGACTGATGTCTCCTTTACTATCATACATCAGCCAAAATATTTACAAACACAGTCACATTCAAAGCAGACAGGAAACAAATTGTTAGCTGACTTAATCGTAATATCTACTGACTTTCTGGAAATATTAAAATTATTCATCATTTTTGTAATCAAAACGCCAGGAACTCCCCTCCCTTTTCGCTAATACAATACTTATCCTAATCATACAATAAATATATAAAGATCAGTTTTTGATTGAAATCACAGTTATTGGTGCCAACAATCAATTTCCTGACACTTGTACATATCTTGTGAAATTAACAACATAATCAATTGCACTAGTTGTAGCTGTAACAGATTTTATTAATCTATGACCTCTTATGTGAAACTTAACTATTAAAACATTTTTTTCATTTGTTTTTAAAAAAAAATTGTGTGATTTTAATTTTTTATGCTATAGTTTTGACCCAAGAAAGAACCACTGACCTTGACCTGGTAACTAGCAAACCTACTGATGAATGTTTCCTTTTTTCAAGGTACAGAAATGTACAAGTACATGTATAACAGCCATACTGGTGATAGTGACTACATGTATGTACAGACCACAGTAACTAATAAGTTTTTTTTTAGATTAGTAAAATCTAAATATGCCGCAGAAAATATCATAAAAACCTACACCACAAATTTTAAAACTAAAGATATCAAAATATGCCAACAAAAATCTTTTGATACCAGACCAGAAATTCATCAAAGACATTTTTCTTTACCAAAGAGCTAGTGAAACAAAGGCATAGTTCAAAAGGAAGTCTTGGCATTCAATGTTTCTACTATGCTAGATAAAATGGTATATGAGACATTTATTTATATTTTCACATTAACAAACTTGTTGTACAAAAAATCTAAGATCTCTTTTCATGTCATGGAGAAATGTAGTTAATTAACAGATTTATGAAGCTAAATTATCACTTCTGATAGTTAATCCCCTTCTAACATGTCTAATGAAAATATCCTGCCATGAAAAAATGATCCTGCTTTACAGCTGTGGCATAAAAGACATTAGCAGTAGATGACAAATCTGAGACTTGCCACGTTATAACAACACTTTATTTGATTTTATTTTTTGCTATCAGAGTGTACATAATACTACCTATACATTTTTACAATCAATCATCTGTAATCTGTACACTTCAATAGCAACAATTTTTTTTTTTTAATTTCAAAAGTTCCGTTGATCCTTTATATACAATGTAGACATGAATTTTCTGGTTTGAAATGTTACTGTAGTTTAAGAAAAAATGTTCTTATGATGGTCTCAAATTGCAAAAAGGACATAATTTCTTCAAACAAATGTAAGATCTATTTCAAAATTTGTTGTATAATTAAAAGTTTGTTGGCTCAAACTGTGTGTAACCTTTTAAACATCTGACAAAAAAATATTTACAGGGCTGATTACTATAATATGAGGGTAGCTTTATACCCTGTCCTGTAATTTTGACTATTTTTAACAATAGGATTTGTAAAAAAATAACCTTTAAATATTTATCTTCAAATTACACTTGGTAAACAAAAAATTGTGCCGGTATCATTCTATACAAGGTACATGGTGCATTTGCATGGCATCAATTTTTTAAAATGCTTATAAAATGTATTTTGATAAGTGACATAAATGTTATAAAATACAAATATTTTGTTACAAATTTTAAAAAAAATGGTGCATAAACATGCAATGTAGAAAGTGTTTAACCAAATACACAAAAAAACATGTTTTGCTATTTATGAAACGGACCCTAATTCTTTTTGCCTTCCCTTAATTTAAAAGTTTTCAATGCAATTTTTGAAGAAGAATGATTGATTAATTGATTAAATGTTGCTTAAAGCCCAACTAATATTCCATGCATATTCAGGAAGCAATGATGATAAATAAATCCTGCCTTGTACTACACCAAAACACTGAGCTGGATTTTTAATGGCTACATGTAGCTCACTAAAGTAACAGTCTGCAGGAAGACATACCACTTTACCCAGACACATTATTCTGACTCAGGGTGGACCACTCTTTGCACTTACTCTTAAATGCTGCGTGCTTAGCGAAGAAGCAGCAAATACCAATTAAAATCTCTTTGGTTTGACCTGACCAGGGGGTCAAACCCACAACCTTCCCCACTTGAGGCACACACACTATCCATTACACCACAGGCAGTGGTTGTTGAGGACTTTATAAGCAACAAGTGGGTAAAATTTATTGAAAAAGAAAAAATTCTTGTCTTTGTTCCTGAGCTTGAGCCAAATTTTTTTTAGACCTGTATATTTTTTAATATAATACTTTGTACCCAAGTCAAAAATGTGCACGTAAGGGATTTTTACCAAAGCCACAGATACTTTATAACTAAAATGTAACAAATGAACATGCAACATACATATATCTGATACTATAGTTCATAAAAAATGTGCACAGAATCTATTCAATACCAGGTACCAAGCAAACTTCAAAGCCACAGGTATTTTTTACACCTGATAACACCTGATCAAAATTACATCAAAAGATCATGTCAACCTACAGGTGAAACGTATATTATCTTTTGTACCGATTAATATGCCATTACTTATAATAAAAGAAAAGTATGAATGACAATAAGTTGGTTTGATTGACACCTGACGGACTCCAGGTAGAAGCCACAAAGTCTATACGACCTATAGTTTACCTATACATTTGCCATCTAACCCTATTTAAACTATGATTAAGCAGTTCAATCTTCATTTTTCATATCACTTGCAATTATAAAAAGATTATATGTCAAACTGTATGTATTATAATCCTGATTGGGCCTGGTACTATAGACAGTTTGGCTGAGAATAATCCCCCCTCAAAGTTCTTACTCAAAATTACATCTAAGAAATTTAAATGTATATATCTCCATGGCTCAGAAATACTCCACCTCAAAGTTGTTCCTCAAATTTATGTCTGAGAAATTAAATGTACATCAATGACTGAGAAACAATTCCTCCTCAAATTTAAGCATCAGAAGTTTAAACTATTACATCTCAGAATTTCAAAAATTCATGTCATTCTCCCTCGAAGTTGTTCCACAAAAATATGTCTCAGATTTTTTACCCAAGAGAAACAACCCCTCAAAGCAGCTCCTCTACAATGTATTTAAAAAAAATTATGTCTCTGAATTTCAATTATTGTATGTCAATTTCCAATAATTTTCCTCCAATTTGTTCCACCTCAATAGGAATATGTCAGAATATCAAAAGTGAAGAAATAATACCCCTTCAAAGTTATTATTAACAATTATATCTTAGAATAATGGTGTATATCATTTGCCAAAAAATAATCCCCTCTCAAAGCCTCTTCTATTTCCTTTGTCTTAGAATTTCAAACATACATTGTTTATATGTCAAAAGCTGAGAAGTAATGTCAAAGTTGTTCCTTAACATTCAAATGTGTATACATCAATGGCTGAGAATAAATCCACCACAAAGTTGTTTTCCATTCTTGCTTTAGAAATTCAAATGTGTATGTCAAAATGTATCTCAAGCAATGAATCATCAAATGAGGACGAAGTCAAATATTAAGTAACAACATGTTTGGCTAGAAATGATACCATTACAGGCATAAATTGTGGTGGTGGTGGAAGGGGGGGGGGGCTGGTTTAATCTCATGTTCTGAATATCCCTATCTATATAATAATAAGTGCATGGTTCAGAGAATCATACAAAAACTTAATAAGTACATAGCAAACACATTTGAAATGTGGAAACAGTACATGTCAAGCAGTATGATGAAGGAATTATGGCCATGGAATGAATATAGATTTTGAATGGAACAAAAATTATTCTTATTAAAAAAAAAAGGACCTAGGACAAATTAAATAGGCTGAACAAACTTCACTGCTGCTGCCAAAACTTAATTGTTTTTGCATGAGGTGGTAAAACATGAAATGTGTATTTGTTTGGGCTATACTCAAAAATATACAACTACATAACAAATGTAAAGAGCTTATGACCACTCAAACATGTTGAACTTAGCTTGTAGCAACACCTCATGCATGACTTTGGGGGAGGGACATAAAATGGGTAGAAGTAAGCCCTGTAGTTATTTAGATAAACCATATATCAATGGCCTATAACCACTGGAACATGGTGAACTAAATTTGTGATTGATTAATTGATTGAATGTTGCTTAACATCCAGTGGCAAATATTTCATGCATATTCAGGACGAGAGCACATTAATGAATGATGATGATTAACCATGCTTTGTACTAGATTGACACGCTGAGCCTGATTTTTAACGTGCTAGCTCACGAATGCAACAGTCCGCAGGAAGACATACCACTTTACCCAGACACATTATTCTGACTCTGAGCCGACCAGTCTTTGCTCTTACTCCTTAAAGCCGCATGCTTAGCAGAGTAGCAGCAAATACCAATTTTAATGTCTATGGTATGACCCGGTCAGGGATCAAACCCACAACCTTCCGCACTCGAGGTGAGCACCTAAATTTGTGCAACAACTTTATGTGATTACTCATGCCTTACTGAGGGGTAGGGACACAAACTGTAGGATTTTAGACTGTACTCATAGTGGTTCCATTGCATCCAACTGAACTTATTACCAACTTTAAATGAAATTTTCAAACTCACTAGACTGTAACTGAGGGGTAGGGAGTTCAATATCTACGAAAAAGTGATTGGAAATTACTTATAAATATACCACAAGAATATTTTCCAAAAGGCAATTATCAGGTAAAAACTACAAACTCAGTGACTTTTTTTTTGTTTTCGATCAATTATGGCCTATTTTGACATCATTTAAGGAGTAATTATACTATCATGAATGATAAAATGTTTTTTTTTTTCTTCTTAAAACATAAATATTTTATTTTGAACTTCGAAAGTTTATGCTACAATTATTGTACCGGTAGTTATGAAGACTTTCAAATTTTGGAGCAAAAAGGGGTCTTAATGCAGCTACTCCTTTGAATTAGGTTTAGTTTACACAAAAAAGACTGTTGGGTTATATCCAATTAAATGTGATGTTAAAGAACTTTTCAAAATCACAAAACCATGGAAAAATCCTCTCTGGTGCCATCATGCGAGAGATTATTGAAGGATGCTAAATCTTCCATTTAATTCAAAATTTGTTACATTAAATTTGTAATTTTTGTCTCTCTTAAGGATAAATCCACTTTCATTTCTTATCAAGCATCAATATAGCTTTAATAAAAATATAAAATGTGGGAAAAATTGTTGAAACTTTTTGACACAGTATTTAATATCCGATGATATCATTTTTATTGCTATTGTAGAAATTGGCATCTGATTCAACCATTGTAAAGAATTCAAATTATGTGTACAACATTAAACTTAACATTATGTAAAACTGATTTTACTATCATGTACATGGTAATATAACAACCATAAAATCTGTGTAGTCTGGCAAGGTCAATGTATCTGTTCAACTCAACATTCATTTTATGGTTTATTTCCTTTAAAGAGTTACTTCCCCTTGGTACTTCTCCATTCCCAAATAGAAAAATAGATAATAAGTACATCATTCAAATAAAAATTTATTTAGCTCATGGGAAACCAATCTGTAATTTCAGCTTTATTGAAGACCTGCAATAGCTTTTTTGTTTAAAGTCATTACAAGACTTTTATTATCACTCCACAATATATTTATTGTCCTGGTTATTATATGTTTATTGGTCCTGGTAGTTAATGCATGTTGAAGACCAATCAATTTTGGTTACAAAAACTCACCAATTTTCTTTGTGTATATATTGTGTACATGTGGAGACTTTGGTCAGGAATAAACATTATCACTTTATCATCCTAGTTATCATGCCTGTAGCCAGAAATTTTCAGGGGGGGGGGATTCAACCACTCACGAAGCGACCTTCATGGCCGTGGGTCTGGTAAAATCGTGCAATCAAGCCATTTCTTGCCACTGTTTTTGCATTGCAGAAAGTCCTGTTTTTAGACTTTAATAGCCAACCTTCAATCTGAATCGCAAATTTAATGGTGCTTATTTGTTTTCAAAGGGGAGTTCTTCCGAGCCCCTCGAACCCCTCCCCCCCCACTGGCTACAGGTATGGTTATTTTGGCTCCTACAGTAATTTTTTTCAAAAATTTGTTTTCATTTTAAAAATATTTAGTAATTTACCCTAATCTTTATTACACTGAATTATGTTGGAGCGGTTTCTCAACCTTATTATGATTAGGCATATCTGCAAACTCAACCATCCCTACTTTTGGGATCTACCATAAGAGTGTGTACCCTGCAGAAAATACACATAGGTTAAATGTTTAAAAAATAGAATCTTTTAACCCTATATTTTATGGCAGTAAGCAGAGATACAGATATTTAAAGGCTTTTTATGACAATTGCAAGTGATTTTATGACATGTTTATTAGCGTCTAAACAATAACTGTTTAGTTCTGGTTGTTTAGACTTCATAACATCCAACACAAACCTATTTACTATGTACAAAACAAATGTACCATTCCTAAGGTAAATCAACCAAGCTGCTTTTGTCATACATTTGATAAAAACTTACCACAATCTTTCTCATCCTGGTTATTGGAGCAGTCATTGTCGCCATCACAGACCCATTTCCTGGGAATACAAACACAGTTCCCACAGGAGAAGAAATGATCTGGACAAGTACATAATCCTGTTCCACTAGAAGCTCCTGTAATGAAGTAAAAACGTCACTGATCTAAATTACTTTTTATATGTTCAATTAATCTAAACTACTTCAATGGTCCTGGTTTTCGGCATTTATCTGGACAAGTACACATCCCTGCTCTACTAAAAGTTCTCTTAATGAAACATCACATCACACATGATAAGGTTTGTCAGTTACTTGCCCAAGGTCGGCGGTTCTCTCCAGGGCATTCCAGCTTCCTCCACCAGTAGACTATGTAGACTGGTACAAAACGACTGAAATATTGTAGAAAGTGGCATTAAACCAAATTTTTGGTCATGCCAAAGACAGGAAAGCAAGTTGAGGTTTCAGAAATGCATGATTAGGGCTATGGCTACAGATGAACCACTGTCACTGGCAGCAGAGATTTTTTACATATGACAATCTACAAACTGGAAGTGATATGACTTTTTGGGCCCCTGGCCAATAGGGATATTTAGCAGGGTACATTGTATGCATATTGTATTGCAGATGCTGATATAAATGAATTAAGGCTGTTTTAATCATATTACATGTATTAAATAGTAAGAAATACTAAAAAATTTTAAATATGGTTGAAAACCATCTTGGTCCAATGTTTGTGGCAGCCATCTTGAATGTCCAATTGGCAAACAACTCACAAGTTTAGTACAGGACCATCCACTGATCATTTTTACAACATTATAATTCAATATGCTCAGTGCATGGTTTCTAGGTCTAAGAAGATTAAGAGTATCGGCCGGTCAGAACACATTATTAGCTCCGGTTACCTTGATTCAAACGACCAACAATTCACAAGTTTATGTTACTGCTGTGTAACAATACTGGTTGTAAAACTTATCATACTTAAACAACTCAGAGAAGGGTACTTCCATTTTTAATGACTAGGATAGAATCATCAGATACTTGTTGAACAGTTTTTATCTGGCTGTTAACACCCCCCCCCAAAAAAAAAACTTCAGGAGTGGTAAAGGTATATATATATAATAGTTACTGTAAAACATTATGGGCTATTGATAATGTTTACTTTGGACTCGACATTGACAAACACAACAAACAAACAAACAAATAACAAACATTGGACAGATAACATTTGGCAGAAATATAATACTGCTTGACCCCTGTACCATGTAAAGGTCATCCCTGTCAATCGTCAGGTCAAGTCCTTCATAGATACAAAGGAATCATAAGGTAAACAGGGGGTTAAAGGGGCTTACTTATAACATCTTAAGACTGTTGGTTACAAAGCAATGTGTCAGTAGAATTATGTTTAATGGCTTGTGTCAATCCAGTGACATTTTCAGTGTTTAAATCAACTGACAAAAGTTTGATTAAGACTTGCTATCTGATTAGGATCTTGATCGGTAGATGTTACCTGATAAAATCAGAAATCTGCACATACCACACAGATTCTTACAATAAATCTTATTCTAATCCAAATTTAAATAAAATTTATTTCATTAAAATGTATTTTTAAAGTCCTTAACTGTTTGTATTTTTGTAAGTCTAAACCAAAATACAATCCTGTCAGGTTGTAAAGAGAAATCTCTTAATGTATTTTATGATTGGTAATCCCATGTTGACATTGCCACATATAACACCACTCTAACTCTTCACAGAATAAATATTTTCCTACTTCTAATCTTATCTAAAATGTCCTCAACTTTTTGCAATATAAATAAATTTAACTTAAATTACATAACCTTTTTTCCCATACTTTATGTATAGTTTTGAAAAGTTTTGCCTGAAGAACCTTGCAAATTTTGTCAGAATTTGTACTTTAACATAGTTTTGATATCATGCAAGTGATCTCTCTGAGAGAATTCAAAATATACATGGTAACAAAATAGAAATGTCTACAAAAATAATATCCCATTGTGATGCTAATGATACACATAAACGTTCAAACATAATAATATCTTGTACAATTTCTTATGTTTTTAAAGACAAGGACTATCTATGGGCACAAAGAAATAAAGGATTGGCTTTAAAGTCTTTCTTACAATGTTAAAAAGAAAAAGAGTCGATTTTCCAAATTAGGTCCCATTAAACAGAAATCATCTACAGAACAAAACATGGCACATAAACATATAAACTTTGAATTGTTTACATTTTTAAATACCATACAAATGTAACAGTAAGTAAGATTATTTTATCACTGGTCATCTTGTTTATAGAAAAACTGGACATCACTGAGATTCCAGAGGTCAGTTCAAAAGTCTTAACCACAATATCAAAAATAATGACCAGTGAACCAACTCTTTCATCAAAACTTCTTTGTCTGGACAGACTGCACAATATGTATCACAATTAAATTCATTGATGAAGAAAATAGCCTCAAAAATGGAGATATTCCTTGTTATAGTTAGCAGATCCTGCAGGAGATATAAAGCTAACCTGAGTGAATGGTGTTCATATGAAAATTAATGAGCCATGCCCATTTAAATGGTTCAAACCTAAGATCACAGAAAAAAGCCATCTTAATTAACCCACCATAAAAGAGTTATGCTCCATAAAGTACTTTCAAATAAACTATTATTATAAAATGATTTCTACAGAGCACAATAAATCTGTACTAACTCAGATATAAATTGTCAACAAAATACTACATATAAGTGTGACTTGCAAATCTAGAAGTTTGAGGTTGACACTTTTGAGGCCAAGCTTAAAATTAATTTGTTTGCCCTTTCTCAACCCACCTATTTCGAACTTGGTACATGTATGTAGCAAGGTAAAATATCTTATTTTATTTTTTTTTCCTTAAAAAAATTAATTTTGATTAATTTTTACTAATTTACTAAATAAAATGATTTATTAAAACAAAATGACAATAATTTTTTTTTGTGTAGGCTGAATTTTTGGGTTCCAAGAGGAGTCAACAAACAAAATTTTATTTAAGGCCTAACTTCTTAATGATGTCACATCTTCCTCATACATACATGTAGAGTGCTTAAATAAGAATGGTTTGGATTGTAACTTAAAAATCCCCTCTTATTTGATGTTATGATAAATTTCTCAGAACAAATGATCACATATAAATTTAAATTTTTAAAAAGTACTATAAGCAACAAAACTGCAACACTACAAGATCTAAGCCTAAATACCCTAAAACTCCTGATGAACTGAGGTTCCTGTAAATCAACAGAACTGTTGCTGAAGATAAGAATCATGTTCTGTTTAGGAATCCACGAACCGTCCATGGACTTGTTTCATACCATATATCTTCCTATTTCTATAAAACTGGACAATAGAGTGAAGGTCAGAACCATTTGTGAAAGCCCTAATCCCATACTCTCCAATAAGGTGTTTGATTGGGGTTTAACGCCTCTTTCAACAATAATTCAGTCATATTGCAGCGGTCAGTTTTACTGTTGGAGGAAGCCGAATAACCCAGAGAGAACCATTGAACACATTTCATTGATCTATTGTATACGTGATTGTATACTGATAAACCATATGGTTTAAAGTAATAAAGAATTGAATTGAGCCAGGTAAGTGACAAACCTTATCACATGCGATGAGAGTCAAACGCAACCTATTTTGTTGTATGTGTT
>JARWCS010000048.1:1230458-1251171 GCA_034783895.1 Geukensia demissa
TATAAAAGGGTTCAAAGAGTTAAAAATTGTGATTTTGCAGGAGATGAGAAATTTTTATTTTCATCTGATTTTGTTGGTTTTTTTGCATTTGACTTACATTAGTATGTCAATGGATTTGCACTATTTTTACTGTTATCCAGCTAAAAGGGATCGAAATTGAGGGAATTCACTTTCGTATAACATGGAAAAAAAATTTTTTCATTTGATTTTGATGGGGTTATTTCCAAATGATTCTTCATGAAAATGCAACAAAAGTTACCCATAGAATTTTTGGTATTATTTACCAATTTTTGTATAAAAGGGGTCAAACAGTTAAAAAATGCAATTTTGCAGGTGATGAGAAATTTTATTTTTCATCCCATTTTGATGTTTTTTTTTGCATTTGATTCCTCACAATGAGAGCTTTTAGTCAACAGATCTCTTTCTCCTATTGTTTTCCAGCTAAAAGGGGTCAAAGTAGGTGGAATTCAATTTTGAATAATATGGAAAAATATTATTTTTCATTCCAAATGATTTAATAAAAGTGATGCCAGTTTTGAGGATAATACATGTCAAAATAATCACTTATCTAGTCATATTATTGTAAACAGCATTTTACTGTGTCCAGCTCATTATTGTGTCCAACAAATAAATACCTTTCACATGGCAACGTGCTGCGGTCATATCATGCTGCACTTTTGAAGCACCTCAGTTTAATTTGATCTGATTTGAGAGCTTTCAGTATTATGTCAAATGATTTCCTCTATCTCTTACAGTTTTCAAGATAAAAGTGGCACAAAAGTGTAATTTGACGTCATATTGTAGTGTATGAAAAATTTTACTCTTCTTTGGATTTTGATGGGATTTTTTTCATTGGATTTCTCTTAGTGAGTTCTTTCAGTAATGGGTGGAAGTGGGAAAATGATACATTTTGTCAGGTCTTCAAATATCTAATTTTTATTATTGTCCCCTGCAGCAACACATGCATCATATATGGTAATGCCTGGTGTCCGTCCGTGCATTTGTCAGTGCTAACAAGGATATTTTGTCAATTTTCTAAGTGATTAAAAGGGCATAACTCCTACAAAAATGTTTGACCAGGACTCCAAATCAATTGAGAAATAAATTAGCTAAAGTGCTTACATGGATATTTTGTCAATTTTCTTAGTGATTAAGGATCACAACTCCTACAAAGATATTCGAACAGGACTCATCTTTAAACTCCCTTGAGATATCATATAGTAAAAGCTACTGTATAAATATTATCCAAATCGGATGAGAAATAAATTTGCTAGAGAGCTTACAAGACGGACGGACGGAAGAACGCGCAGACGGAAGGATACTCGGCATTATCATATCCCCACATCGCGTTGCGGTGAGGACCAAAACAAAAAAACAAAAAAAGTTTAAAAATCCATTACTTCGAGTATATATGACTGTGTAAATTTAAAAGTTACACGAATTATAAAAAGTGCTAAAACAATTGTTGAATGTAACCTTAATAAATTTCTCTATTCATTTCAAAGGTGTTAATTGTTTTTATTATATCTCAGTATATGTTCTCTATACTTAATGTTATAAAGAAAAAAATACATGATATATCCTATACTACATACTACACATTGTTTTCCAAAGAAAACAATACCCACAACCTATAACGACAACGACAGTCATATATACCATAACATATTGTCCCTTGACACACCTTATGACAAATGAAATAAATTCATTTTAATTTGCCGACCAGCCCACCGCGCAGGATAGACGCTGGAGTTAATTTTAAATATATGTATGCAAATACACAAATGTAAAAACAGCTACAGCCGAAAAAACAATGAAGTACAAAATGTAGTCAAAATATAAAACAATCATCATGCCAATATACGTAACAGAAACTGAATACCCCGTACCAACGCCCAAGGCACGCCAAGGAAAAAACCCAGAGATTAAAAACCATTTTAGGGACAAAATAACTCTGGAAACCTCTATTCGCGTAGCAAAATAACTACCTTTCGACAGACCGTCTCTAAGGCATGGTGTGAGAATCTCCACAAAATTTGAATATGCCTGAACTTCGAAAAATCCAGTGAAAAATTTAATATCAAAACATATATTCAAAAAATTATCAAAATTTTTTGGTAAAACTTAGTACAACCGGACCGTAGAACGGGTGACTACAGAATAATTTAAAATTAGTACCTAACTTTTAAATCCCGCACCATAGAACCAATTTCATTGGTCAATACCTCTTAGGCGTATCAATACGCAAACAGTTTATACAATATTTTCCCCGCTATACTAAACGAAACAAGGGAAAATACGTAAATGCTGCGTTTTAATTAAGGAATTAAAATAGGTTAAAATAACCTACCAAAATGCTTGTAGGCGCGCCTGAATTGAATTTTAATATTAATTCTTCTATGAAAATCGCGAAAGAGGGTTATAATAAATGAACTGTGCGAAGAATTGTGTGTCAACCTGTAGCGCCCCCGCCAAAAATGAAGATGGGGAAGACTCATCTGCGAATATGATTTTCAAGTTTGCTTTTTGTTGTTTTTTCACATCACTGTCCCAGGTTAAATGAGAAAAATAATTACAAACAGGTGTAATTAATCATGTGCCTCCACAAAACCAGAAGACTGTAATCCAGAGGATGTTGTTGTTTTTATGTTTAATTGTTACCTGCTTATTTGACCGACAGTTGTTACATTCGAATATCATCACATATTAATATATGGGGCCTTCTAAAGCTTGCTTTAAAGTGTGGAATACCTTAAAGCAATCTGTAAATGTTTCTATAAATGTTTCAGAGCTTCATAGACAATCATAACACATCACCCATTTTTAAATTGCTTTTCTGGTTATATTTAAATCAAACATTTTAATATTTGAGCATTGATTTAACAAATGAAATGCAGTCGTTTAACTTGGAATAGTATATTTGGTACGAATTAATGTGACGTACGTACGAAAACCTCACCTGACCGTACCTATTAGAAATTGTAAAACAAAAATGTTGAATAAAATAAGCAGGTGTTTCAATCCCCCAACCTCTCATCGAAGGAATGGTGCAACAAAGAATCAAATAGGATATGGGAAAAGTTTGCCCTCATCCCAAATGAACTAATATCGTCCTGAGAAATGATAATCATCTACACGAGGAGAAAAAAGAGTGTTGGAAAGTTCACGATTTGTTCATCTATTGTTGTGAAACGTGACAATGAAATTAAAAACATGTGTAAAAATTAACTGTATGAATACGATGATAATGTTGATGTTCTCGTTCCCATTAACATGATTATGTTCATGTAATTTGTTACAAAAATATACATGCATGCAGTTATAATGTCAGTTTTGTGGAAAAAAGTTATTTATGTAGCACACCATGTTCCATGTCTCATCATCATCTATTCATATATTCAAGTTTTTTTCAGTGCCACATTTTGCAGCAACTGAACTTATGAAATTTAAAACAAACCGCAGGATCGCTTCAAATGTTCTTATCGTATTGTTTCGTGATTTTAGATCGCTTCCTATAGACAAAAAAGAGACTTCAGTTACTAAGAACCTGAAACGTGTGTGATATTTCCGGTAAGAAGACAAAACAAAAAGCAGAATTGAAACTTTTCGGTCGGCGGGAAGATTACTGGGTCAGTCGGCAGGGGAAACAAACTATATTTTTATTTTGACCTCCGGCAATAGTTTATGATAAAACAATACAAGGGGTAAGAGGTAATCAGGAAGTGGAACATAAAGCTATATGAACAGTAAAAGATACGAAATATTACCATTACTAGGTTGTGACTAACATCGATTGTGACTATATACTGGATTTGACTACTGAGTACTGAGTGCCACTAGTGGAGCAGGAGTTGCTTACCCTTCCGTAGCACCTCAACTTACCCTGGTTTTTGTAGGGTTCGTGTTAATCCAGCTTTAGTTTTCAGTGTAGTGTCGTGTGTTCTATGTTTGTCCTTCGTTTTATTTTGTTGGCCATGGTCTTGTTTGTCTTCTGACTTAACGATTTCTGTCTGCCCCTTTGGTACCTTTGAATTCTTTTTACTATTTTTAGAATTGTTAGTTTATTTAACAGAACCAATCAAAGATCTAGATACTAATTACAAAGAGAAATAGTATAACTTGGATACAATTTTTGGCTTAATTTTCCTTTCGCCAGACAACCCGTTTAAATAGACAATACATGTTACGCTAGATAATTATGTTGAGTTAAAAATTATTTGTTTGTTTTTCATTCATATTCGCACCGACTATTTTAACGACTTAAAGTAAATACTATCGATAGAGCATAAGATTAATATTACACATGTATTATATTTAAGACATTTCATATGCACATTTAAGTGTTTTATCTTTTATGATTCAATAAACTTATTTTGTGTACTTAAGCAACCTTGGGTTATATAAACGAAGTACATTATCTGTGTACATCATATGACACAGAAGTAAATAATACAAAATGGCGACGTCAAAGGAAACAAATGACGAATTAAATGGGCTGTTGACTTGTACTATTTGTCTCGAGACATTCAAAGACCCAAGGTATCTGCCGTGCCTTCATACATTTTGTGAACCATGCATCAAAACTTACATAGTGTCGACAGTTAATGAAAAAAAGGAGGAAGGCTTGCAATGCCCTGTTTGTCGACGTTCTGTGTCAATCAAAGAAGATGCGAGTCCAGAGGAATCGGCTGAAAAACTACCAATTAACTATTTCATTAATTCATTAATTGATTCGTATTGTATTTCGAGATCCGAAAAACTTTGTAGTGCATGTCATCTGGAAGATATTTCAACAAAAGCGGCATTATGGTGTACAGTGTGTTCTGAAGCATATTGCAATAGCTGTGAGAAACATCATAAAAAATTCAGGACGTCAATGAACCATAAAATTGTTTCGCTTGACGAACTAAGGAAATCTGATTCCTTTATTAATAATACGAGCACTGTGACATGTGATACACACCCAGACAGACAAATTGAGGTTTTCTGTGTAAATCATTCAAAACCTTGTTGTACTCTGTGTGCAACAATAGATCACAGAAAATGTGACGATGTCATTGCCATCGAGAAGGCTGTTTCCGATGTCAAAACATCAGAGCAGACAAAAAAATTACGAGAAAAACTCAAGAAGAATCTTTTAACATTAGCACATTTTATAAAAGCTAACAAAGAAAATGTTTCTAGCGTTGAAGAGGAATATAAAGGTATCGGAACGGAAATAGACAATTTGAAAGAAACCATGACGAAACATATCTGTTCAATGTGTGAAGCATTAAATACGGAATTAACTGCGAAAAAGAAGGAGTTATTAATTGAACTAGAAGACGGTGCAACACAAGCTTCAAGTCTGCACTCAACTTTAGAAACATGGGAGAGAATTTTAGAGGCTTGTATGAAACACGGTTCCGATCTCCAGTGTTTGGTAGAAGTACACAGACTTGTAACTAAAGAAAAACAAATTTCTACTCAGGTTGGGAAATTGACTGAGAAACAAAAAAATAAAACCTTACAATTCACACCAAACCAGACCGTCAAGAACTTTTCTGAAACTGTGACGTCATTGGGACGACTGGTGGTAACTGGATCAAAGAGAGATGTAAACATGAAGACAGGAGAGGTTAAAGTGTTATTTACTATCGATGTAAGCAAGGGTTCTAGAAACTTTTACGGAAATGGACTATTTTTAAAACAATCGATAATAATAAATGATTACTATAAATGCAGAATTGTTAAATATGATAGTGACGGTGTTTTTCAGAGTGAGTTACAAATCCCAGCTAAACCTTATGATATCACAAAGGCAGGTGAAGGTAAAGTTGCAGTCGGTATGCAGAACCAAATTTCCGTAATAGACATTACCAATATGAGATCGGTGAAGACTATTTCAAGTCCTGTAACATTTTGGGGACTGCGGTATGTAGAAAATGCGTATATTGTTGCTTCCGAAAGTACGTTAACTTGGTTGAATGAAACTTCTGGAGCCATTATTTATCAGAAGACAACAAGTGGACATTCATATTATTTACATGCAACTAAAAAAGGAAAACTAATATATGGTAATTGTGGTACAACTGTTACAAGCGAGGTGAATGGGGAGCATAAATTTTCCTATACATGTCAGCAGCTAAGGTACCCAAGAGGTATTGACGAAGATTTCGAGGGAAATGCCTATATTTGTGCATACGATACCAGAAACATCATCCAAATAACGGGAGATGGTCAGTTGATCCGAATAATACCATCAGGACCACTCGGAATAAAACAACCCTGGGTAATAAGATTTGAACCTGATAGCAATAAGTTTTTACTGACAGATTCAAATTTGCCTAAAATTGTCATTTGTGAAATTATTTAGATGCTTCATATTATTTTCCACTATAATGAAAGAAACATCAAGAAGTTCTCGACAGTTAGGAAGACTGGAAACTACATTCTCATTTTCGATTCTTTATGTGCCAATTGATAAGGAGTTTATTGTGGTCATTTTATAATTATATTGGGATAAAAAGTCAAAGTGTTGATAAACTCAGATAACTTGTTCTTACAATTTTCTTGAACCTTCTTGAATTGAGATCAATTTAAGTCATTTTGTTATTTGTTCGGTCTTTTTTAATGTTAAAGGGAAAGAAAATCGAAGTGCCAACAAAGAGACAAGTCGAAAGTCACGACAAATTCGAAAACATGATCATGACGGAATATGACAAAAACAGTACATCTAATTCCAGTCGCACCTGCACCGGGAGTGTTTATTTCTCAGTTGATACAATACTCCAGGACCCAGGACGCTGACAAGAAACAGCATCATGATTAAGTTGACTAGTAATACGAAATATCCATTTCACAAATGACAATGGTTATCTTCCCACTGTCGTGACTACAAATCCGTTCCTACACCGGTTGTGACTAACATAGATTTTGACTATTAACCGGCTATGTCTACTGAGTAACACGACAGGTGACAAGTGGAGCAAAAGTTGTGTACCTTTCCGGAGCACCTGATCTCACCCTGTTTTTTGTAGGGTTCGTGTTTCTCCAGCTTTAGTTTTCAGTGTAGTGTTGTGTGTTCTATGTTTGTCTTTCGTTTCATTTTGTTGGCCATGGTCTTGTCTGTCTTCCGACTTAACGATTTCTGTCTGCCCCTTTGGTGTCTTCGAATTCCTTTTAATAATAGAATTTGCCTTTTCAGACCAATATATGGTAACGAAATCCTTGACTTAATAGTTTGCTGGTTATACTAAGATTATGTTTAAGTAAAACTTTGAAATATTTAAAAGATGTAGGCCTATATTCCAGAATACAGGCTTTCATTTTGATTTATTTTATATGATTCTGTTATGTTAGTTGCTTGTAATTTGTATTTTAATATCTGGTATTTATTGACTCATTGTGTTTGTTACTAGTATTTTAATATCTGATTTTTATTGACTCATTGTGATATATCTTTGTTTATTCCAAATCTGTGATATTTTTTATTGTTTAACCTTTACTTTTAACACCATTTTTAAAAGTATGTAAGCAAAGCTACGTTTTAATATTGAATGTTTTACTGTTAATGTGTATTATTTGATATTATGTTTGCTCTCGCCACGAAATGGCTGAAATATTGCCGACGTGGCGTTAAATTCCAATCCATCATCATCATCATTATAAAATTCATGCAATATCAATGGTGAAGTGATACATGATGTGCAAAATCCCACCAATCTGTAGTTGATTTTTTAGACTTCATACCTCATACAGCTGTTTCTCAGTCAAAGCTTGTACTTTTGAGAAAAGCATACAATTATATCGCTATGAAATCAACTAAATCAACAACGATAACTCTTGCAAATTGTCATTTCCATGTACATTCTATGTAATTTTTGTCTCAAAAGTATAAGGCTCAAATGGCAAACAAAGGCTTGTTATGTATACAGGGACAGTCTCTGACTTTAAAACAAGTTTAAGTTTGGTGGGTTTTTGATATGGATGAATCACCACCTGCATGATTTTTATAAGGACTGGTACTTAAATATATTGAACAATTTTATCTAAAAAATAAAACGAGCAAGAAAATCAAAAGCAACATTCACTGAAATTCAGGTGTCTGGCTTGTGACATTCACAAAGTTTTTGGTAGGGTTAAACATGTTTGTGAAAAACTGTGTTGCAATACGAACAAAATATGTCATGTCGGATTTAACAATACACCAATGTTTTGAAAAAACTATTGCCGTATACAATGTTTTGGACACTTTTTTGTACTAAAACGATTTATTTACTATTCCTTCCTTAAAACAAACATTGATCGACAAAGGAGTAGGTACGTTAAGCCTTATATTTGGCCCAAATTTAAGATTTTGTGACACAACAATAAGTTGTTGTGAAAATGCTGTTTAATAATCGTGTTTTAATAATTCATTACTTTTTCTTTTATTATTTTCGTCATTTCGACAAAATGAAAGGGTATATTTGACTATTTTGACAAGAATTTAACATTTTCGGGTAAAATACTCAATTTTTGGAGGTGTTTTGTTCAAAATAGATATGATCGCACAAAAACATTACAAAGATATTTTAACCAAACATTTGTACTTAATAGATCTTTAATTTTGCAAAGTTTGGTTGTGATGTTTTTGTGCAATCTAAATTAAAATCGACAAAATAGTATCAAATATTGCAAGTTTGATTGAGGCAAGAATGTAGAACATGATTTTGGAAGAACATTTCAACAAAGTTTCCCATAGGGTTTTAGCTAAAAGGGTTTGGCTATGGCAGCCATTTTGGGTGGCAAGCAGGAATAGAAGGTCTTTTTACTTCTTGTATAATTCCAAAAAACTCTTGTTTTATTGCGGTAATATTTTTTTCATATTGCTACCTGACTTATACTCTTAAAACAACTGAGGAACAACAATTATCAAACTATAACTTTTAAATAAATTTTCAGAAATGAGTTTTTTTAAAAGTCAAACTCCAACAGATTTGGAATTAATAATAATTTTAAACAACTGAAATATGGGGGAGCACAAAAAAAATAATTAAGTCTTTTTTTTTTGTCAAACTTTATATGACCAACATGCTTTTGTGGTAAATTCTTAATGAAAATTCATGGTCAACATATAAATAATTATTACCATCTGAACAGCTGCCACATATTGCTTCTGTTCTACATAGATGTGAGCTATATTTAGCCACACATCACAAAAATCAGCAGTGGCTTCTCTAACCTGGGCAAATATATCTCGGGCTTCATTTATACAGCCTTTATGAGCCAAAACACAACCTGGAAAGATAGCATTAAAATCATTATAACTGAACAAGGCCTTAGGCATTATGCCTATACTCTATGTCAGAGTTTGCTGGAATGGGTAAATACGTTGTGAAAGAAAAACTGTCTACTATATTCTTATAAAATAGTGTTAATTTTGTAGATTGAAAAAAGTGCAAGTAACTTGCAAAAATAATTTTTAGCAATCGCGATGCATTTTAAGCTGCGCCGAGTTTTTAATTCTCTACGAGATTTTACATTATATAATTAGCCATTTGTTTGCCTGAAGTGGCCAATTGCACGCGCTAGCGCGAGACCGGGAGTATACATTGTCAACTCTGCGTAATAATTAAGTAATATAGCTAAGATTAATTAATCTGCAAAAATGCTTAGCAGCACGCCTGAATGGAATTGTAAAAGTAACTCTTCTGATATGTATCGCAATTTTTCAAACGACTTTATCTAGGTCAAACTTCAGCGCTTCCGCCAAATACAAAGATGGCCAACCCTAAAGGTTAAATCTCCGTAGAGAAAATCAGGGGCAGATAATAGTATGTAAAACACTTTTGCATAGTGTAAAGCATGAACCGTTAAGCGTGGGATAATTCTTTCTTTTGATTTAAAATAAATCCAAAGATGGAAACGTATATATAATTTAATTAAGCCCAAAATTCGCACTCCAGAAAAGCTTGACATAGAGTATAACGTAATTGTATGTCTGTGTGCTGTTCCCCTACTCACAACATTGAAATGAAGGTTGAATGGTATGATTGAATTTTTTTTTACCAAGACAATCAAAGTTCACCATAATTACTACATCAAAGAGGAAAGGTAAGGACCATTTTGATGGGTTGGTAGACAAACAGCAAACAAAAGAGAAAATGATGCCCCTGTTCCAAAACAGGAAATTGACATATGTTGGACCTGAAAAGGGGAGACACTATACAACTCACCCTGATAATGCTTCAGACCAATTATCAAATCAACCGAATACATAGTCAAATATAAAACTTCTCAAATTAAAAGTCAAAGAATTTCAAGTAAAACTATATATCATGTATATAGGCACACAATTTTAAGGATATCTGATGATACAAATAAGACAAAAAATTATCTTTTCAGATTAATCAAGGAAACTGTGCTGTTCATTATAATCATTACTGGAACCCTAACAGATTCAAAGTCCTAAATTTGCCCTTCTATTAGAAATAAGAATAATTAATTCTTGAAGCCAAGTTAGTAAGATCAGAAACAGATAATGCAATTACATTACAGGTCGCTGGCAAGACTGTCTTGTGGAAATTGTCAGTTACATAACTAAGTAGAACTTAATTTTTATCACAGAAAAAATATTGTCATTGTTTCCTTTAAATAAATGATTTCCAGGTTTTTTTTAGGGAAAATATTCCTTACAGAACAAACATTCCATATTCTTATTATTATGGAGTTTTTCTCTTGTGCTGTGTGGAGGTCATTAAAAGCATTCCTGTGCTTGAGTTGTATGCTCTTACTTCTTTTCGGATACTGGAATGTATGTTGGAAAGATACAGTTTGCATATTTCTAACATTGTAATTTCAAAATTATAAAAT
Source organism: Geukensia demissa (assembly GCA_034783895.1). Lineage (NCBI taxonomy): Eukaryota > Metazoa > Mollusca > Bivalvia > Mytilida > Mytilidae > Geukensia > Geukensia demissa. Next base: position 1,241,295 of record JARWCS010000048.1, read on the forward strand.
ACCCTGTTATCTATATATTTGGCTTATGAAATATTTGTCATAAACTGTATATTTCATTTGGTCCATAAATGTAACTAAAAATTCCTGACAGATCTTCCTTTTTTTGCCCCTAACATATCTGATGAAGGTCAAACTTGGCATTGAATTTTTGTTGTAAGCCTATAGAAAATGTGGATAATTTTTTTCTGGCATATACATGTATTCCATATTCTTTCTGTTAAAGTCCTTCATGACCAAAAAACAATTCAATCATTACAAAATTTTAGCAATTAAATTCATTCAAAAACAATTATATTACTTCACAATTACAGCAATTAAAATCATTTATGTAAAGAGTTGGAAATGCAAACAAAATGTTGTAAAAACATATGAAAAATTCCCAGAGTGTATATCAAAATTTGCTGCCTATGGAATATCTTAATTGTGTTGGAGTTATAGACGCTCGATATCTTGTCAAAAACTCTGTGTAGGTAGGGGGAAATTAAGACTTTATTAATTAAATGCAAATACTGCAAATTTTATTATATAATATTTGAAAAGAATTACCGTTGTTCTACCCGATACGACAATACAAAACAAAGCATGAATTACTATTTGAAGTCCAAGTTTAATATTTAATAGATTTCCACTTGAAATAATTAAATTATAAACTTCTGTAATTACTTAAAATATTGTATTTTGGCTTATTGAAAATTTCGCACTTTTAATATTTGAATTCTTGTCAATATTTGCTCCCTCCACCTTCATGAGGTCATATTTTTAGACTTCAGACTGGAAACTAATTACCGTGAGTCAATATTCAAGCATCCTTCAACACACAAAAAATTCATCAGTAATCTGTTGGTTCAAAGACATTGACCAATTTTACGCATTTTCATTTGCATTCAAAATTCTTTCTTCTTTCAATAGGTTTCAATGTTTAATCTTCTCTTTTATGTTTGAAAAAAATCAAAATTTGTATTGTCGTTTACAAATTAAAATAAAAATTATGTAGAAATATTTTTTCAATATTTATATGCACTAGGTTACCCCGCTGCGGGAGATTAATAAGAAAAGCTAGTTCCTGTGCATAAGACAACGCCTCCGAACAATATGGCAATGATTGCAGTGCGAAATTCTATAAAGTCAAGTCCGTATTCCTATTTAATCTTTTAAAAAGAATATTTTGTTATTAAGTTCTACCATAAATAGGTTGAAAGGTGTTATATCGAAACTTTCGTTGTAAACATTTACAAATACTTTTGAAGGGCCCTTCAATTTTAATATGCACCTAAGTAAACCATAAGTCACCCGGTACAAGACTGTATCGGGGACAATTAGTTGAATATTTAGATAATTTAAGAGTGGCGTTAATATTTACTAAGTACCCGTTACGGAATGATAAGAGGTGTTAATATTTGCTGTTAAAGACCTTTAATCAGGGAATTATAATTCATATTGATACTTTATATTGTCAGTATTCTAGAATGTTAAACACCAAATTACAGAGGTCACACATAAGAGGGAATTCTGTTTGAATAAATTCAATTGTATCCAGACCTTTAAGAACAAATCAAGAAATCTTTTCATGTCATGCAGTTTTTCGTCATGTATACGTATTTTGTAAGGAAACGAAGCTTTATTATCTTCAGAAAATTTATGACCTTACTTCCACCAGTACATTTCATATCAATTTCTAAAGCTTTTTACTGAAGTACTCAATGGGAATGTAGTGCAAATCCCAAAAAAAAAATGCATCAAAACATCGGTTTTTTCAAAAATATTGACCTCATTAAATATATTGTAAGAATATTTTACTTACTCACCAGTTATAGTATGTTCTGGGATTTTTCTAATAGAACTATTTCAAACAAATTTTCAAATCATGACATAATTTCATTTACTATTTTCCATAACAAGTGCAAATGCTTTATTAGACAAACTCACGAATTTTGTATGCTTCACCCAAATGAAAGATTCTATTTTCTCTCTCCTATATTTAAATGTTCCCAGGTATTAAATAGCTGTTTCTCTTATGTAAAAATTTATCTTCTTGGATGATGTAGAAATATTGAATAGATGTCATACTAGAGTATCATTTTACCATTTTCAATGATATTTGAAATTACACAATTCATTTGTGCAAGTTGATTGATTGATTGATACTTGATTGATTGATTGATTGATTGATTGATTCTTGGTTGCTTAATGTCCAGCAAATATTTCATGCATATTCAGGACAGGAATAATTACAATAATCATCAAGTTAACAAAAGTAGGGGTGGGATGGGACACAATGGGGCATAAGTTTTTGACTGGCACTGGAAAATGGGAGTGATGGGTAGCAATAAAAGAATTCGCCTCTTGCCTTCTCTTTTTCAAAAACTAAAAAAGGGGTCTATTACATGCAGGGAGCATGGCATTTGTGCAAGTTGTGTGTTGTCAACCTAGAAGCATTTGACCGTTTTAGAAGGGGAATGCAGGAAGGGGAGAGTACCGAAATGAAAAACTTTTTATTTAATCAAGTGTTGTTGAAAATTAATATAAGCATAGTAAATTTGTCTATGTTACTCTATATTCTCGTGTACATCTACATGCATTGAAAATGTTTCAGAAACATCCAATGCTTCCAACACACCACATAATCAAAACATTGCATTTCAAACACATTATCCATTTCTGATTGGTTTTCATGTTGAGCGATAATTTTTATTGTTCCTTTTACAGTTGTATTAGTGATAATTTTGAAAGAGAACCATCTTACTTATATGATTCTGTTGAATTTTCTTTGTACAATAGCAGTGACAAATTATCAGTTACTTCAAAAGCCATGCACAGTTTAAGAAGAGAAAACTTTAGTTATACATTTTTTTTATTTAAAAACGCTTTCATGTTACCCAAACAAATAAAAAATGGCAATCTATTATTGAAATTAGAAATTGAACCCGATGAAAGAGATCCTTAACTAGTCCTTAAAAATACTTGAAAGTATCAAATTACAAACTTTAAGACAATGCACAGTTCAAGTAGGAATATTTTCAAATGAATACTTCAGTGCATCATTTTTCTTTCAATTTCAACGATCTTTCATGTAAGCTGAAGAAATAAGAAAAGGCAACCTTTTATTCAATTATGAATTTGAACCTTATAAAAGAGGTCTATAATCAGTCCTTAATAATACTTATAAGTATCAAATTTAACTTGTTAAAATTTAAAGTAGCAATTAATCCACTTCATATTTTCAAAAATATCAAAATATGAAACTTGTAATTCATCTCTAAATTCCTCTGATTACAATAAATGATATATAAGATACAATTCAAAGTGAAATCGGTAACAAAAAGATCAAAGATAATGGCGGAGCCAGGTTGGTTGAAACGACCTTCAATCGTCCAATGATTTGGAAACAGATTCTTTAACTGACAATACCATTACACAATAGGCCCTCACAAGTAATCTAATTAACTCTCACGCTCGTGAAACTGGTCACATGACTTTTATAACTACAGGAAAGAGTGTTTACTTTCAACAAAAGACAACTAACAGAACAGAATACAGATTATTATGGAAGGGGTGTTGATTTTTTAAATATCATATTGAATTTATCACAAATGTCCAACAAATATTCAATAAAAGCAATGTTTACAATTCCTGATGAGTTTCTTCATTTATGAAGTATTTCATATCAGTGTAAGATGTGTATAAAATCTGTGGGGTAACAGAACTCCACACATTAAGGTCTGTATGCACTTCCACGACACTCGTCAGAAATGAACATTTTGGACCTGCACGTCAACTGTCATGTAGCATTACATCCAAAACAGTTCGAAAACTTAGACTGTAGTCAACGGTATGGTTATAGGAGCAGTTCGTCAATAAGAGAAAATCTGATGTATAATTCTAACATTTCAAATATGGATTATGAGGAATCTGCTTTCAAATATCAGCCATATAAAAGATCTACAAATGACTTAGAAACAAGTTCTATGAACTACCAAAATTCATCATTTTATAACGTTTACGACAAATGGCATTACTATTCTGTCAGTCCCTCCGAGAGATATGGTACTTCTGAACACCACAACAGCATCTTACCATTGGGACATTCTTCGTACCCAGAACAAAGTGGAACAAATTCCTATATGGACTTAGGATGCAGGAGATATGCCTCTGATTTATATGGACAAGTGTATGACCAACAATTACCAGACACAGGATTTTATCCTTATACACCTAACTTTAATTCTTATTTTAATCTCCATGACAACAACCATCAGTCAAGTGGTGCCTACTATCCACAAAGATCCAGATATCAAATTCCTCAAAATGGCTACCAGAATTTGTACGATACTGAAATATCTTCTATTTCGGAGAGGAAACCTGATGCTAGTGGGCGGTGGTATGTAGTGCCTACAGGGCGTAGTGCTGGTTTGGCTCCTAGTCAAACCAATAGCATAGATTATGAATCACCCGATGGCTTCTCTTCTGGAATAAATTCTGGACAAAAAATGAGCAATTACACAGACAAAAGTGAAAAGGCTTCAGATTCTGATCAAAAATTAGCAAGTCAGTATGGAAAATCTACAAGACAAAGTGGGAATGGAAAATGTCCTTCAAATTTTACACTTCATGTCAGAAAACAGGAAAGGAAGCTAAAAAAACGTTTAAAAGAACTACAAAGTAAAAACTGTGAAAAGGCAACTCAACTTCAGGAATACTATCACTATAAAGTTATCATGATAGAAAAACAGGCTCAACAAAGACACCAATCAGATTCTGTTATGTCGTGTATTGAGAGCAGTGAGGAAACTGATGTTCAAATTCTGCAACTCATTCATGAAATGGAGGAACGAGTCAATGCCCTTCAATTTTCAATGAATGAAGAAATGACAGATAAGTTTGTATGCGGAGAAGTTAGAAAAACTAGACTACTTCCAAAACATGCAATTAAAACATTAGAAACTTGGTATGAGGAAAATCTAAGCAATCCATATCCGTCTCGTGATCAGACTGTCAGACTAGCCTTAGACTGTACTCTTACAATTGAACAAGTGAGAAAATGGTTTGCTAACAAAAGAAACCGATCTCGGAACAACAAACTTCATCTCCTGAAATAACAAGTATGATGAAACTAGTTTCGGAACAATAAACTTGACCTTCTGAAATAACTGTATGTTAGTGTTCATTTGATAGGGCAGTAATGTTATTGTAAAAAAGATGTGCCAGGTACCACTACTGCTATGTAACTTAAAGTTTTACATTTGATTTTTAAAAGCTTTCATAAAGTTTGAAGATTTTGTTGTCTTTTAAGATATGCCCTGACATACATTTACCAGTAATTCAACCACATACTTCATATATTGGGCCACTCCAAATTTTTTTCCAGTTCTTTGGATTTTTAATGATAAAAATAGGGGCGAGCAAGCAAAATTTTTAATTTAAATTTTTTTCTTGCAATGACAAGATATTGGACAGCAACCCAAAACACTGATGAGAACACAACAGTTTAAAGTATTTTCCTTCCTTTTTGTATTTTTTTTAGGAGTTCACCAGCAAATTTTTATTTTTCATATTTAGGAAACACGATGAAAATTTCTAAAAGATGGAAAAAATGGAGCGAGTAGATTTTTTTTAAAATTTTGAACCCATAATATGAGAAGCGAGTGAATCTGAAGAACTATTAATTAATCTGGAGTGGCTTTGCTTATTACATTTTGTCACTGTCATTCACAAATTATTTCAAATAAATTGATTTTCCTGTAAATTGCAAATCAGAAATACAATTTCTAAAATGTTTCATTTCCTCAAGTTTTTTGATATTTGTACAATTATACTGTAAGTTCAAACAACTGTTGCATGCCTTGTCATAGATCCCAGAGTTAGGATGGTAGATTAAAGTAATCAATTTCAGGAAATACAATCAACATAAATTCCACTCAAAATGTGGTTCATATTTTATTTTTTTTAATTTCTGAATAATAAAAACATCACATTAATTTCTGGATTGACAGTAAATTGGAATAAAGGAATATTTTATCTGTTTAAATGAAAAACTTAATTCTTTAATAATCTACATCTTATCAATTAAGATCTAGCAGGTAAATCAATGATAGCTAAGGTCTTCAAAACAAAATTACCAGAACACAGTAAAGCATATTTTAATTTTGGAGTTGGGACTCACGGAAAAACACTATGGATGATTTTAAAGACATTGATAAGGTATTCGGCATACAAAGCCACACCAGATTAAGCTAAAGGACTAAGTATGGCAAATTGGAGAACAGTACAGAAATGAGGCAATATAAAATAATACAATTAAGATAATCTTCTGTCTTCATTAGAATCAATGTTCAGTTTGAAGCATTAAACAATTTATTTAACTCATTAAAAAAGAATAAACCAGTACATGTGTGTTAATTTAACAACAATTTATTTATCTTTTTTACAACTTATTAAAGGTCTAATTGTAAAAAAAATTAAAATTATTTTATCTTCAAAATTTTATTACAAAAAAACTAATGCAATTGTACAAATTGTTTAAATTTTTTTTATTGCAAATGCAAAAAAAATGTTTAAAGAGTCACAATTTTTTCTGAAAAGTCCTACAAAATGACAAATATTTTCATATGACCTTATCTTAAAATTCACTATAAATTTTCATGGTAATTTTAGTTATTTCACATAAAATTTCTTTAACTGTGAAAATTTACTTTAAATCCTGCCACTTAAAATTAATCTATTTATTTTGGATATTTTGTATTAAAAGAAGATGTGAGTGAGGGAAATTTAAAATTTTAGTTTTTTCTTAAAACGGCAATTAATTAGTGTGCACCTTCATATTTGTTGTGGATAATCCATTTTTTATCTTTTTGTGTCATTTTTAGGATTTTTAGGAATGAGTCATGTTTTTTGGAATTGTTAAAAATTATGAAAATTCTCTATCTGTGATAAAATAGTGAAGAGATGAAATTTTTATTCATGAATTTTAGGAGTGAGCAAACTGAAAAATGAATAATTTGTTTGGGGTAACCTTCTAGTCAAAATTTTGGTGTACTAAAAAAATGTTTGGTGAAATTTACATGGTGCAAGAAATTTTTCATGTTCAATTCACATGATTTTAAGGAAATCAAATTTATGTAAAATCAAGATAAATGTGAATTTCAAGAGAACTTAATATAACAAAATTTGAAATGATGTAAATATGTAGTTTACTTTATCACATGATCAGAAGACATTATTTTTTAAAGTTACTAACTGCTGACATATATTGAGCAAAATTATCAACATTATGAAATTTATTGCTTACCCTTTTTGTTTAATAATTATGGATAAAAATTATCTTTAAAAAGCTAGTTCAAAGACTTTGTATTTTCTTTTTACAAGTGTAAAACACATCTGACCCTTTATAGTATTGACTCCTGATATCTAGGTTTACGGATAAGTTGGAATACCCGTGTCCTGTAAGGTAAAGCAGGCAAATGGCAACTGTATGTCAAGATATGGACTTGACTATCTTTTCTGATTTCACATGGTTTATTATTCAAGCTTCAAAATACACTGCCAAAACCATAATTTTGAGAGAGCAACAAAAAAATCTAGAAAAGCAGTTCCAAAGCTATGAAATTTAGGCATTTTCAGTTGTTATTTTTCTATTTTATCAACAATCTGTTTGATAAAGGAAAGAAAGGCAAAGCACTATTTTTTTTAAAACTTGTTTTGTGTGAAAATGAATGACTATTTATAAGCTAATGATAAATTACATGCTAATTTGCCATACTGTAATTTGGCACATACAGATATTACATAATTGTTTCCATGTTGAATAACCAGTTTTAAAAAAAAAATTACCAGAGGTTCCCATGAGTTTGTACCACACACCTGACTCTACAAATATTTGGTAGAGGACTATCTAGGGGTATTTCCAACAATTTTAGTTTCCTTTATGCTCAGCCATTTCAAATAAGAATATAGTTCCCATAAGGTTCAATGTTAATTTACATTCCACTGTAGTTGCCATCTTTGTTTTGATATGCCAGATATTATTTTTTGTAGGGGATCATCTAGCGACCACTCCACAAAAATTTTGTTCCCTTCAGCTGTTTCAAACATGTGACAATATTAACAATCCATAAAAAAATCTTCTTGTTAAAAATTTCAAGAGAATTTCACCTATAGGCTCAACTAAGTTTAGTTGTGGAAAAAATCTTCGTTGGTTAGTGTGGATGCTGGATTTTTGTTAGGAACCATTCTACTTGTTTGAGACAAAAAGATTTTTAACTAAACTCCCAATAAGCTCACATGTCAGATTAGATAGGGCTGTGGTGGCATTCAACTAAAGTTTCAAGGTGGTTTCCAAATGGCTCAACAGTTTTAGAAAAGAAGAATTCTTAGTGAGTTTTCTAAAGTGGCCCCCATGTGAAACTAAGTTCAGATGTGGCAGTTTTGGTTGGTTGGAGGAAATGCCGGATACAATTTTGTTAGGGAACCATAAAAAATACTCCACTAAAGTTTGGTTTCTTGGCTCAGACATTTCAGACATTAAATTTCTAGGTGAATTTTTATAGGGTCATTAACCCTGAATTAATTTTCAAAAATACCTAGTTTTCGATTCTTTGCAAACTTATGCAAATTTTATGCAAATGAGCTGAGATTCTTGAATGATGCTTGTGCAGCAGCTTTATGAAGCAGTAAAGAAAAAAAAGGGGGGAGGGGGTTGGGGGAGCGGGGTATATTATATATTACATCCATTTTACCACAAGGCTCTTAAAAATATTTGAGTTATGGATTCCTATTTTTTTTTACCCCTTAAACGAACACTACATAATTAGATTAAATTTTGAGCCAATGCAAGTAACTCGAAAGCTGTTAAATACCATTATTTATTCCAAATAAGTTAAGATTTTGTTTCTCTAATTCACCAAAGTAAAAATAATAACAAAGGTGCTTTGCAATGCAGTATGACATGATCACAGCATGCTGACATGTTAAAGATAAATGAATAAACACTTGGGTAAGTGTGTACACAGTATTCTGCTAGAAAGAGTAATGTCCCAGACACAGTAATAAGACTGGGTTAATGATTTTTCCATTATCCCTGAAACTAGAGTAACTACCTGGTATGTTGGATTTTTCACAAGAAATGCCTTGGGAAAAACCCATAGAAATCAGATGAAAAGTATCATGCGAAACTAAATTTTTCCCACTATGATCCCTTTTATCTCAACATTGGTAAGAGACAAGAGAAAATCCATTTGCATACTACCCAAAACTCTCATTGAGACAAATCAAACGAAGAAAACAAATCAAAATCTGATGGAAAATAAAAATCTCTCATCTCCTGCAAAGTTGCCCTTTTTTTTTAACCTGTTACAAAATGTATATAAATATTGGTAAAAGCTACAAATATGCTTGGAAGTTTATCATAAGACATCATTTTGAAAAAACCATATTGCAAGCAAAAGAAGAAAAAAAAATCTGAAAATGACCCCTTTCAGTTCAAAGCCAGTATAAAAAAATAGAGAAAATCTGTTGATATCTTTTTTTATCCTTTGATGGTTCAGACACAACTTCTGCAGAAAATGTTGGCAGATATTACCTTACTTACCTATTAAGGCTGCAGTAAATTAATTCTACATTTAACGTCAACCCTCAAAGACAAAACCTATGAGGGAGGGAGGAAAATTAAAAACAAACAGAGGTGCTTCGCAAGCGCAGCATGATACGACCGCAGCACGTTGAAATGTGAAATGTGAACAAAAGACCCTTTAGGTAAGTGTGGACACAATAATGTGCTGGACACAGTAATGTATTGGACACAGTAAAGAGCTGGACACAGTAAAGTGCTGGACACAGTGATATGACTGGATAAAAGATCATTTTGACTCATATTATCCTCAAA
>JARWCS010000048.1:1255072-1265577 GCA_034783895.1 Geukensia demissa
CCCCCCAGTCGGCCACTAACCCTGTGGGCAAGGAAGTAAGTTGTACCAGGTATAGGGTTTTTATTCTGGCACTATTACTATCAGTTGAAGGGATGCAAATACCTTAATTGATCCAAATGTTCTTGTCAATCATCTGTCAATATTTCAAATTTAGAACTTCTTCTAGATAACCACTGAATGGATTAAGCCAAACATGCCCTAAATATTCTTTAGGATGTGTGGACCAAGAGTTGTTACTTTGGTGGTGGGACTCAATGTGATAAACATACAAGAGAACTCTTCTTTACAACCAGGGAATGGATTGAAACCAAACAAGTATTGAATGGTTCTTTTAAGGTGCTCGTTCGATCATATCTTCTTGTTTAGTAACCATTTGCTGATATTTTTATCTTGTAGTTCATGAAATGTTGAAGAAGAAGAAACCAGAACAAAAATCAAATGGTGGCAGTAGTATTGAAGAAATAGAATGATCTGACTGGAGGATTACTAGGACTTTGCAGAAATTCTGTATGAGCATCATCGAGCACATCATCTTTTAGGGTTTTATGAATTGAAGACACAAAAACTTTTAAAGGGAAGATATAAGCTGTTATCAATGTGTACAAATGAATAAATTAATTTGAGATTTTATTTGTTCATTTTTTATATCAGCATGTCAGAGTCATTGTTATATTTTATATGTTTTGTATTTTAAGGATAATATTTACAATTTTGGATAATCTTTAAAAAAAATTATATCTTGTTTCTCTGTTTACAACCAATATGCCAGCTACAGCAAGCATAGTTATCAAAGGACCATAGGAAAAGTTTATAATCTTCCTTTCTAAAACTACTTGATTTGAATAAGCTCATTTAGTCCTTTGGTGGTCTTCTTTCAAAATGATGAATTTATGCATCCTAAGTGACAAGAAAGATAGTTGTCACATCCTAACTTAAATTATTATTATTTTAGCTAAAACAACATAGAATGTCATCTCAAATTGACGAAGATTAAATTAATTGTAACAATGAAAAAAATCAGCATTTGAAGCCACCTTGACTTGATTATGTCCCAATGATGAAAAAAATAATAGGCTTCCTGCCATCAACTATGGCCAGCATTTTTTTTTCAATTTAGTAAATGTAGAATATATTGTACAGAACTATGATGTTCTGTAAAGAGCATACAAAGCCTGCAGTGTGGATCCTATCTGTAAAAAAACAGTGTAATATATATGTGTGTGATCTCACATCCTAGCAACTGACAGAACTGTTGTTAGCTCATTTATTTTATTCATGGTTTTCATGTCAATGGATTGCAAATCATCTTCGAAGTAGCCAGTGCTTATACGTTTACAACTTCTCAGGTAAAGTTGACTGATGCTTAACATTTTATCTTGAGCATAATTAATGGAGATCTCTGACATACTGGAAGAGGAAACCAGAAACAGGTGTCGACCAAAAAGGACAAATAAAGATACATTGTACCGGTAAACACAAAAACAAGAGAAACCATGACAGAAAAACACAACTAACAAGACTGAGACAACATGACACCATGACATTCGTTGGTAGACTTTGGTGGGTTTGGAGGTTAAGCTGTTCCAACTGCTCTAAATTTAAACATTTCTGCCTGGTGATGAAGACAAAGTATTTTTTTTCAAATTAATAAAATCAGGATGTAAGATCCAATCTGTCTCTTTATGAAAGGTCCAATTTCTAGGCAGGAAAATTAAGCAGCATTGTCCTTCAGATCTGATCTATTTTTATGAAACTTACATATTTATTCTATTAAAATTTCAAACAATACAGAAAACATTGACATTTTATTCCATCAAGTTTTCTAAGTGATCACATAGAATATTCTTGTCAAAATTGCAACATTAACTTGACGAAAAAGGCCCAACTTAGGAACAGCATTCAAAAAATGGATACATTTGTTGACCTTAGTAACTACTGTATCATCAGTGAAGACATGGTTCCTTTTGTTGACAAGCTGTCCTTTCTACCTTGAGTAATATGAATTATGAAGTGCTAAGTAGTACAAAGCCTTGGTCCTCAAAATGCATATTTTTAGTGTTTTCAAAGTAAAAAAAAGTGTTGAAAGAAAACAAACTGATTTTTTAATATATTTCTATTTGGGAATATGCAATGTCATATTATCATGCCTTTAAATATCCCAAAAACGCTTATTTAAAAATTTGTAGGAGCTGAAAAATGTTCATGTTTTGGACTGGAAATATAGAGCCTAAGTATTTTTTATACCTGGCATATAGCAAAAAATGAACCAAAAATATTTGATATAATGCATTTCCAGATCAAAAATACTTATTATTGCTCCTTTACTATGGTACCCCTCCAACAAACGCACACACTAACCAAAATGATGAAATCTACAGGGGGAAAATTTATTGATGACAATATGAAAATGTAAAGATGTGTGGTAAATGTCAGAGAGACTGAATTCCAACCAGGAGAAAAACAGAGGAATTTACAAATATAGAGGTCTCCACAAGGCAATCAAGAGGGGTGGAATACCACTCCTTGTGAAAAGCTCTAAATTGCCCCAAATGAAAAATTGTGAATGCATAAAATAATACTGCTTTTACCTGAATATTATCAAAAATGTACATTTAACAGAAAAATAAACACAAAGACAAACCTATGACCACAATTCCTGACTTGAGACATGTGGTGGGGTTAAACTAGTTTAGTGGAATCCCAAACCTCCAACAACAAGTTGTCAAAGGGAAAAAAATCAAAGGTACTCAAATTGTGTTCATTTGATTTCTTTAAAAAAAAAGATATTTGGCTGAATGATCTTATGCAAAATTGTAGATATTTTGAATTCAAACCAGATACATTCCACTTTTTCGCTTCTTAGGACAACATTAGTACTATATATTAGGCATCATGTAGGTTTTAAGAGACCCATGCCACTTCATTTTCTTTTTAAAAAAAATCTTTTTTCAGTTCAGTTTTTCTACTACATGCACACATCTGCAATGTGGTGAATGAATAAATTGCTTGTAGTATATGAAAGTACAATATATTAAGCATCTTGTAGGTTTAAGAGAGCCTTTCCATTTCCAAATTTTCATGAAAATTCTCTTTCTTTTAAAAAGTGTAGTCAATAATATTTTAGCTGTCTGTCAAAAGAATTTTATAGAGGTCCTCTGCAATGAAATTCGTAGTCTAACACTTTCCAAAATACAAACAACTGTTGAATGTTACCATCCAGTTAAAGGCAGCATATGACAATATGAAAATTCCTACAATGTACTGGCTTCCTAAACTTCATAAAACTCCATACATGTCTTGTCTGCTTCTTGTAAATGCACTACCACTGTTATGATCGGGCATATACCAAATAGTCAAAAGTTGTCAGATCATTTTCTTTATTGCAGTATAAACTGTATAAACGATTAACTGAAAAATACAAAATAACACAAATTAAGTATTTAGCAGTGACAGAAAAGTTGGTTCCATAATTCAACTAATATTATTACAACTACAGTACAATATAAGCTATTGTAAATAATGCATTATCATATAAACTATTCCATGTGTTCAATGGTGTTTAACCTAAACTTTAATATATGTGTTTTAAATGTGTAAATATATGTATACATCTCTTTTAAGGTAATGTATGAACAACCTAATATAAAATCTGAACTGTGTTATTGAAATTTACCTTTAATTTGCAAATAAAAGACTTTGAAACATTTCTATGGAAAGGTTGTCTTTAACAGTACATAAAATGAACACTTTAACGTAGAAAAAATAATTTGAGCGTGAAGTTTCTTCTAAATAAACATTTTCACGGAAAAATATATCAGGACGAATATAGGAATATTTATCTGGTATAAAGGTTCAATATTGGACATAATATACCATGTAAATAACAATTTGTACACGAAATATATGTATGTAGGTCATGTGCGTCGAAAGTGTCAAAAGACGTAAAAAATACACATTCGTAAAACAATATATGTGCATGAACAATATCTAGGGCACTCATAAGTAAGACCTACCATATCGGTTGACCATGGTATTCGAAATTATTCTCTCAAATCGAAAATTTTAGCAAACATGTGCTTCGAAAATTTACATCATAAAACAAAGGGAAGTAACAATGACAAATTAAAGTGTCGATTTTAGTTCACAATAAAAGTAACTAACTTTGGGCGTAACATACCGGCCCCTTAATTGGGTTTATCAAAACACAATTACCTTAATTATATTCTAAGACCAAAGTTGTTTCAAGAATATTAAAAATCTTAAATTTCCTATTTCTTAACACACAACTAAAAGTATTGACTAGAAATGTTTGATTGTCACAAAGAATTAATGAACTGTAATGTCCTATATCAAATTCTAAAATACATTCATATCAGCGACACTTAATTGTTTATGTCAGATTCCAAAACCAAACAGAGTTTCCCGACGGATCGCTGAAGCACAGTAGTTGGTGTCTTAATCTTGGCAATTCGGACTGCGCCAAGGTTGTCCGTTATGACCTCTTGTATTCGACCCAATGTCCAGGAACTTCTTGGTGTATTATCAACGACTAGCACCAAATCTCCAACTTTCAAGTTCCTTTCATTTTTGTTCCACTTTTTTCTCTCTTGTAGCATAGGTAAATATTCCCTTGTCCATCTATTCCAGAACAAATCGGCCAAATATTGGACTTGCCGCCATCGCCTTCTGACGTAATTGTCTGTTTTCACGAAAATTCCTGGAGGCAGACGATTTTCATTTCTAAGTAAGAGAAGGTCATTTGGTGTCAGTACCTTCAAGTCATTAACATCATTAGAAACGGATGTGATGGGTCGCCCATTTAAAATGGCTTCCACTTCGCAAAATAACGTGTTAAGACCTTCATCATCAAGTCGAATACTTTGTTCGTGCAAGATTGAATAAAACACCTTTCTAACAGAACGAATGAGTCTTTCCCACACACCACCGAAATTAGATGCTGCTGGTGGGTTGAACTTCCAGTCAATGTTCTTCTGCAACATAAAGTTGTGAATCTTATCATGATTCCACTTGTCAATTTCCTCTTTGAGTTCTCGTCGAGCTCCAACTAAATTTGTCCCATTATCTGAACGAATCACTGATGGAACTCCTCTTATCGCAATGAATCTCCTGATCGCATTTATACAAGAATCGGTATCTAAAGAATTTGCGATCTCTAAATGTATTGCTCGAATTTTCAGACACGTGAATATTACTCCATAACGTTTCACTGAGCTCCGTCTCTGCTTAATTTCGAACGGCCCAAAATAATCGATTCCTACAGCCGAAAACGGATGCATCTCCGGAGTAACTCTGTCACTTGGCAAATCTGCCATTTTCTGCTGCATGATCGGAGATTGATATTTGCGGCATATCACACATTTTGACACGACTCTTTTGATGATTGAATTTGCACCTATAATCCAATAGTTTTCTCTCAGACGTGCAAGTATTGCGTTTTTTCCAAGATGACCAATTTGCTTATGTGTGTCACGAATGATGAGATGCGATATTTCAGAGTTTTTAGAAAGGATAATCGGATGTTTTCTTTTGTCATCTAGGTCAGATCGTCGTAATCTTCCTCCTACTCTCAGGATTCCATGATCATCAATAAACGGGTCAAGTTTGTGAAGTTTGGATGATCGTTTCACAGTTGATTTGGAGTTCAATCTCAAGAATTCCTCTTCAAAACATTGATGCTGCACAAAATAAATTAGTGCATTGTTGCCTGTCCGAACATCGTCTAGACTCAAACGTAAGTTCATGGGTTTCTCGAATTTCTGAGTTTTGTTTTCTCGAACTTGAGTAGTATTCTCATTGTCTTTATCTTGTTTAGCTTGTATTCTAGTTCGCAAATTTCTGACTGCTTTCAGTATCCATGCTATTATTCTTCTCATTCTATCGATGTTTGATACTCGTGAGAGTAATTTCTCAATTCCATCATGTCCTTGTACACCATCTAACGTAGCTGAATTCACTACCTGTTTGACTTCAGTGTCTTGTTCTGGTATTTCTAAATTTCCTGTTAATTGTGGCCATTCTCTTTCTGGCAGCCAAAGAAAGTCTGGGCCTCTAAACCACTGAGGACACTGTTCAAACTTCGCAACACCCATTCCACGAGAGGCCAAGTCAGCTGGGTTGAGCTTTGTATTTACATAATTCCATTGGCTATTGTCTGTTGATTCATGAATGAGAGCGAGACGGTTTGCCACAAAAGTGTGAAAGCGAGTATGACGGTTGAAGATATAACGTAAGACGGTCATGCTATCAGTCCAAAAGTACACTTGTTCAATATCGTAGCTAAGTTCGTCCATAATGACTTTACTCAACTGAACTGCCTTCGAAGCGGCGGTAAGTTCCATCCTTGGAACTGTGATCGTTTTAAGAGGTGCAACTCTTGACTTTCCTAGTACAAACGAACAGTGTGTTCTGTTGTTTTCATCCTCAAGTCGAAGGTAGAATACAATTCCTAGGCCTAAATCACTGGCATCAGAAAAGCAATGAAGCTGTGTAGAAACTACCTGTCCAAAATCTTTAGGTTTATAACAACGATCAATTTTCACACTTGGCAATTCATATAACTGACGTAACCAGTTATTCCATTTCTTTTGTTCAGTTTCTGGAATTTCTTCATCCCATCCGATCTTTTGTTTGCATACGTTTTGTAATATAGTCTTTCCTAATAATACAAACGGCGATACAATGCCAATTGGATCATAAACAGAGCTGACTGTTGATAGTATTCCTCGTTTTGTGGACGGTTGAATCTTTTGATGTATTTGAAAACCTAAAGTGTCAGTGTCAATATACCAGTACACTCCTAGAGCTCGTTCAACAGAGCTTTCAGTATCGAAATCCCATTGTTTCATTTCTTTAGCACGATCTTTCTCTGGTATTGAGTCAACAACTACCTGACTGGAACTCATCCATTTTGTCAAATTAAAGCCTCCTTTTTTACACAAATTTCTAACATTGTCAACTAACTTAATTGCTTTAGCATCAGATTCAGTGGATACCAAGCAATCATCAACATACATATTCCTTTCTATTGTTTCTGATACTTCTCTCTCATATTGAGCTCCATATTCCTCAGCCGTGCGTCTCAAAGCAAAGTTACAAATGCTGGGTGAGCTAGTTGCTCCAAACAAATGGACAGTCATGCGATACACTTCTGGTTTGCTCTCAAAATCACCATTCGGCCACCAGAGAAAACGTAGGTAATTTCTATCCTTTAATGGAACGTTAACCTGATAGAACATACTTTCTATATCTCCAAGTATTGGTATCTTTTCAGATCTGAATCTCATTAGAACTCCTAAAAGATTATTCGCAAGATCGGGTCCTTGCAATAGAGCTTTGTTCAGTGACACTCCCATGTAACTAGCCGAACAATCGAATACGACTCTTATCTTGTTGGGTTTCATTGGATGGTACACTCCATGATGAGGAATGTACCATACTCGTCCATCATCTTGATTTAATTCTGACTCAGGTACCTTTTCTGCATGACCTTTAGCTTGAAGATTATTCATAAAAGTCACATAATCATCCTTGAATTTCGAGTCCTTGCTCATTTTATTTTGAAGTCCCTTTAAACGTTGTAACCCTTGTATCCTATTGTTGGGAAATACAATGTTCTTATCCTTGAATGGCAAGTCAATGCAGTAGTGTCCATTCTCAAATGTTACCGACTCATTTACTTGTTGTAGGAAATACTTGTCCTCCAGTGAATTCTCTCTTTTATCGTCAATTAGTCTTTCGGGAAAATCATGGTTGATAGATTTCTGTACGAGTTTCTCAAGCTTATTATTTTCTTCAATATCACTTACAGATGCTAACTGAGCTCTATTAACTACAGAATAGGTTTCTGAAATGTCACCTTGTCTAACCAAATTCCATATTATCCAGCCCAAGCGTGATTTAGTTGCATGAGGAGAACCAGCCGGTCCTGCAGCAACTTCGAAAGGCGTGTAAGCATCCGGAACGTTGTTGCCAATCATTAAACCAATGCCACTCTTGACTTCTGGAAGTCTAATTCCATTAAGATGAGGCCATTTCGAAAGTTCATCATTAGTAGGTATATGAGCCTCAGTAACTGGCATATCATCTTTAGTGTATACAGTTGGAAGATCAATTATATGATTCATGTCTATATCACATACTTGTAGTCCATCTAACATGTAGGTTTTCATCGTAAGAGGAGATCCCATTGTACTTAATGTAATCCTTTTATGTTTTCCACTACCTCCTAATTGTCTCATTACTGATTCAGTACAAAATGATACACTGCTACCGGTATCAAAAAAAGCATAAGTATCTATAGTCTTTAACTTGTCTCTTAGTTTAACCTTCACTGGCACGATAGCCATTGCACAAGAACTTTTAAAATCACCGGCCCCTGTTTGAGCAACTACTTCAGGCGTGCTTTGAACATTTGAGCTTTCTTCATTTAAACTCGGACTGTCTGTACTTGGCTTAGTTTCACTTTTGGACTCATAATGTAAAACTGTAGGATGCTTTCTTTTACAAATCATACAAGTAAGTCTGTTGGTACATTTTTTGGTCATGTGACCTTTCTTTAAACATCCAAAACATAATGCTAAACTTTTCAGGTGATTCAACTTTTCCTGGTGTTCTAATTTCGAAAGAACTTTACAGTTTTCTAATTTGTGAGGATTTTTGCAATAGGAGCATTCTAATTTTGCTTGCTGAGTCTTAATGTCAGCTGCACATGCACTTCCTTGTCTCACACCTCGTTTCTGATGAAAGTTCTTAACTGGGTCATTTTTCCTTTTCGCTGTAACTACAGAGCTACCATAGATAAGATCGTTAACCTTCTTGGCTTCATCTTCAACAAACTTAACAAAATGTTCAAATCGTACAGTTTGATTGTTTGTTTTGGTTCGCAGGACTATATTTCTCCAACGGTCGTGTAAATGAAATGGTAACTTGCACATTAATTGCCTTATATTTTCTGAATATTCTAGCATTTTCATCGCTTCCATACTTTCCACTGCATTTTTGCATTCAATTAGGAATAAGGCAAATTGATCTAATGATTTCGGATCTCCAGAGGGGATGTTTGGCCAATCGAGGGCCTTCTTAATAAAAGCATTGGCAATTACCTCATCGTCCCCATATCTTTCTTGTAATTTTTTCATAGCTGATGAAAATGCATGCTCTGCATTCAATTGTCCATATCCTGAGACCACTTTATTTGCTTCGCCATAAGTGAATTGTTCTAGGTATGTCATCTTTTCTTCCTCATTTTCAGAGTTTACTATGATTCTAGCATTAAACTGTCTATAAAATTTTCTGAACTCTAGTGGATCTCCGCCGAATTTCTTAATGTCGGACACAGGTTTACGTAAATGCTTTACTACTGATGTCATATCTGAATCAAGCGCAGAACTATTTATAGCATCACTTTTATCCATCATGTTCATATGACTAGAATTTCGATCAGTTTTGTCACTTGTGTCCTTAGGCATATCTGTTAAATTATGAGTTTTTAAATTTTCTTTAGATGGTACAAACGGTTTTGCATTTATATCAAGCAATGTCTTTTCTTATAGCTCCTCTTCCTGTGTTAATTTCTTTTGTTCGGTATGACCATCCTCTGAACAGGTATCTCTAATATAATCCTCGTCCTCATATTGGTTTAACACTTTATATTTTGCATCTGATATGGCAATATCTGTACTCAATTGGAATTCTTCTTCCTCAAGCTTTAACCGTAATTTTGCAAGTTCTAAATGTTTGCGTTTCTCGAGTGCTTTCATTTTAGTTTCTAGTTCTGCTCGTTTTTGTTCTTCTTTTATCTTCTGAGATGAAATGCTGGCTCTTGATGATGTGGAAGAATGTCTACTTGAGGAATGTCCACTTGAAGAATGTCTACTTCTTACAGTTTTTGATTCTTTAGTATTAAGTACATTTAGTATTTCTTGTTTTCTTTCTTTGTGAATGGCAAGGAAATAATTTTCAAGGAATGCCTTAACGTCACTCAAACATCTGTTTCGTTCTTCAAACACAGCGATATATTGTTCTTTATCATCTGGTCTTATATTTGCCATGATGTTTTGGTGTTTTTCTAGGAATGCTTCGTATTTATCCATCCATAAGGAATATTTTCCTTTAATAGAGTCATAAGGCTCCTTGTCTGATACCATTCTCATTATATTTTGGGATAAAGCTTTCAGTATACTAAAGCCTTCGGCTAATTTATCTAGTTCATAACTCTGTCCCTTTTCTGTAAATGTTCTTGCTCTGGCACCCATGTCAATTTGGGTTTTGTCTGTAGTCTCCTTATTTTCTACCACTGTATCTTCAGAACTTGGTACACTGTGGGATTCACCCATCTCTTCGTCGGTCTGTTTACTATCACCTTCTGTATTATCCATACTTTCAACTTCTGGATCGATATGTTAATGATGTTATGATCGGGCATATACCAAATAGTCAAAAGTTGTCAGATCATTTTCTTTATTGCAGTATAAACTGTATAAACG
>JARWCS010000048.1:1318118-1330944 GCA_034783895.1 Geukensia demissa
TGGTGGAGGAAGCCGGAGTACCCGGAGAGAACCACCGACCTTGGGCAGGTAACTGACAAACCTTATCACATGCGATGTGAGTTAAACGCAACCCTTTTTTGTATGGTACAAACCCAGGCGCAAACTCACGCCGTATTGGTGATAGGTTACAGTGATCTGTACAGGTAAGTTTAAATCAACTACCTAGTCCACTTGGCCACCCAGGCCCCTATATCTCTTTTAAATTTCATTTCTGTGTAAAACATTTAGGCTTAAAAAATCGTTAGTCTTTATAAATTATTTTATGTCAAGTTAGTTAATATTTATGGTCAAGCCTGACTGGTTGTTTGTTCAATTATGCCGTAACTAATAATGAAATTTGCTAGGATAAGGACCTTCATTAATATTCTTATTTTTTCATGAAAATTTAACAAGGACAAAGAAACATGAAATGTCAATAATTTTCTGTGCAACATGAAATGGCATAAGTATCCCAGTTGGGCAGATGATATGTTAATATCATCCTGTGTAAAAAAACAATACACATCAATATGTTTTATTTATTTTTATTTGTGTACATCCACCCGAAGGACAAAGAAACAATCATATATCTACATATCACAGAATCATTAAAACAAAATCATTAGCATTCAAATGTCTGTCATGTGTAACTTGTCTTCTGGTAATCTACTTCTTGGTAATGCTAAGAAATTTCTGTTTCAACACATTTTCTTTTGTAATTTTAAAGGGTTTTTTAAACACCAAAATGGTTCTAACTCTCTCTTAAAACTAACTGTTGTACTTGATATGTCTATATGATTGATACAGAATTAACTGCAGGAAAAAGTTCTAATTTGTAAATTTGTATCTTAAAGAATAAACTGTGTTAAATTTGAATTTCCATCATAAAAAATGAGTGCTGAATAAAATATTCTGCCACAGGAATCAACAGAGAAAGATGATATGATGATCACAGCAGTCCTACTTCATAACTATATCTCAAGAACAGTATCAACAGGACTTGTTTACATCACTATGACAACAAAATCTAACCTGTGAACCATGAAAAAAAAACATGTAGTAGAAAAGTAAACAAAAATCATGGACACAAACAATATTTGGTGACAATGATTTAAAGATTCCATACATGTGTCGTGTGAATATTTAGTAGCAAGACATACATCCCCAGTAAGACGTAGTCAAGTTACACATGACAGAACAGATATATTGATCATTGGATTCCTTCATTATACTTTGGCTTAACTTTGTTTACAGAACCCATTGTTCAATATGTTTGTTTAATTTTCATTATGCAATTTGACAACAAAAACATATAAAATCATAAAAATGTGCTGTAAACTGGAAATATGTTGGTATGTATGTCAAAATGTCAATGTAGAATTCAAATTCTTGTTCTAGGTTAATTCTATAAAAAATGTTGTGAATTGAACATTACAAAGTACTAGTTGAATATTTAGCTAAAATTTGGTGTCCTATCATGAACCTTTAGAAAAAAAATGTTTAAAAACAATTGATGACCAAAGCAGATATCCTTGACAACATTGAATATAACAAGGTGAAGGTGTACCATTTATATCCTGCAGTCTACCCAGAAACAATAACTGTTGTACCATTCAAATTTATATCCTGCAGTCTACCCAGAAACAATAACTGTATCTAATATTGACATTTTTAACAAAAATTACCATTCAAATTTATATCCTGCAGTCTACCCAGAAACAGTAACTGTATCTAATATTGACATTTTTAAACAAAAATTACATATAAAGAAAATTTACTTGTCTTCAAGTATTTAAATTTTTAAACTTTTGAATTTATATCAAAAGAAAGGAGATGCTGGAATAGCACTATCACATTCCTACATGTAGTCTATTATAAGTACGCTCACATAAAGGAAAATTTTTGTCTTAACGTTAATACAAATCTGCTTGCTAAATTTGTCTCTCTTATATGTTTTAAGATGGTGCTCCTTCAAATGGAGGTTAGTATAAAGCAGGCATAGTTATTACCTAAGCACAATTATACAATATGAGTCTGAAATACATCTGAAGCACAGTAAAACACACTAACCGTAGGTATGTAATTAACAGAAAAAAATTCACGCATATTCTAAATTTTTGTGTAACTGTAACATACAGGTACATAATTAAAAATAGAAAAATCTGACCAACAGAAAAGTCATGTGATCTACAAATCATGTGATTTAATATGATGTGTGATGTAACAATAACATAAATAAATGAAAAATAAATAGATGTGGAACTAAAATGATGTGATTGGAAACAAAATTATGAAAATTTATTGCTGTAAAATAATTCTTCACTGGGCTGTGTTGAAAGGTCTCTGGCCACTATTGCACAAAGTATTCTAGTGACTTGCATGCACTTCATAACACAGTGAAATACATGAAAGACTTGGGAGGGCTTTGTGTAATAACAACCAATTCTTAAAGGAAGACAAGAATATCTCCTAAAACTGTTCACATTTTTTATATAAACAATTTTTGAAGTATGAAAAGTTCCAATTTGTTTTGCATGAGCTCAAGAAAATATACAAGCTTAGTCATGGTTTTCTAAAATCTTATTCCAACTTAGGTTTTAAAAATAAATCTTTTTATTTAAACGACTGGCACAATTTGTGTTTTAAATTGACCAATCAGAAAACAGCCAACAAATTTTTAATGCAGTTGCAGAAAACACACAATTACAAATGGAATGTGTAACACTTATCACGAGGAATTATGTAAATTATTAACATTTATAATACTGTACTACTTTTGGTAACATGTATTACTGAAATGATACAAAAAGCCCTGCTGTGTACAAAATGCCAAGATCTACTGTGGATTCATTACTGATGAAGCATCTTGTGTCAGGTGAAAGATTTGTTGAAGTGCATCTAACCATAAATTTAAAATGTATGATTTTTCCACATGATTTGACTATTCACTTTGAGTAACATTCAAAATAAGTCTGGATCCTGAAATATCTATTTTTTTTCTTTAAAAAAAGAGGTAAATATACCTTCTATCTGAATGCACCCTCCTTACATTGTTTTCTTTGGAATATATCTAGTTTTTGGCAAAGATTGAGGTTAATTCACAGAATCAACTTAATAGGTTACTCCTATAATCTTTAGATAAAATACATAAATATAAGACGTGTAATTTGTGTAATGTTTAACCGATAAAATGTATTATATAGAATGTGAGATTACTAAAAGTTAATTCCCATTTTTTGTAAAACCGGGATGCATCCGTAATTTGAATAGTATTTGTAAGAGTTATCTCCCCTGCAAGACGGTGTCTCAATATATCTGTAACGTGACAAAACCTTAAATATTATATTGTTATTTTTCACAAAAACCATAATATTTACCAAGAGATAAAATAAGTCATTGTGCATTGATAAAATAAAAAGAGTAGTTTTTGCATTAAATTTGTAGCTGAAATAATAAAAAAAAAATAATAAAAATCCTACATTTCACCTTTATACCTATATCAATATACAGTCCAATATGTGGGACAACTCTTACAAATCCCAAGATATGAAAAGACCTATAGAAGGTCAGGTGGAAATCATATCAAATGGAGCAAATAACTAGTTTGTTTCCCCAGTGAAAGTCAAAAATAGAATTTAAATCATTGTTATTCAAAACCAAAATCCAACAAAAAATGGATTACTATGCAAATTTTTTTCAGAATGAACATGGAAATAATCGGCACCATGAATATGTCATCAACCGGATAGTGGTACTGTTACAAGAGATCATTTATATTTAATACCAACTGTGAATGCAAGGTGGAGTCTGTTTTTCAGGAAGTTGTCAAACAACTGGGTTACTTAAACATTTCTAATCTGGTTACCAGTTCTACTGATGATGCTACTTATATTAACATATAGCTGTATTCAGTTTCATAGATAACACATACAAACACTACCTGATAAACAAAAAGCCAGCTACTGTATGGTCTACAGCAACCATTGGTATTGTCATACTACAGGAAAAACATAATCCCACAATAATAGGCCAAAATATAACGAACAAGACATTTAATATCATCAAATCTGAGGTTCTAAAATAGCTGACAAAAATAACTTGTCCAAAAAAAAAAAACAGATATAAAATTTTGTTTGAGTTGCAGGTAATTTTGCTGGTTGTGATTGTGTTGATATGACTGTGAAACGTTACACTCATCACATAGAAAAATTGAACCTTGTAGCCATAATGACTATCATAATAGGAAATTATTCACTCCTATTGCAAAAAAAAATTTCCTTGCAACAGTCATAACCAGATCCTGCAAGAATTCTTAGGTTTCAAACAAGCTTGTGTAAAACTATCACATCCTTTATATAATTTTTATTTTAACTCAGAATAAAGGATGCTAAATTTTTTAGTATCTAGCTATTCAGTGTTCAATAATTTAATACAGCTTTAAATTCCCTGCAGTACCTTGTTAGATGGAATAAATATTAAAAACATTTCTCACAACACACATTTGATTTAGTGTCATTTTTGACAACTCTCTGGTTCTTGGGAAGTTAGGATCTGTCAAGGCTGTTCCAGTAAAGTTTCTCTAGGGCTTTCACATGGCACCAATTTCTGTCCTTGGATGTTTAACTTGGAAAATTCAAATGGAAAAAACTTAAAAAATATATATACTGTAAGGCAAAGTTTTTATGGCATTAGACCTTGATACAGTGACAAAAACTGAGACTCTGAAATTTAAATGCATTATTTTGTACAATGGTCATTACATCAATATGTAAACTTAAAAACTTATTGACATTATCTAAAATCCAAAGAAAATTGTGAAATTTAGCCACCAGGAAATAAACCCACTAAACATATTGGTACTGAGAGTCAGAGGTATGGGAGATGGATTAATACAAAACTCTACCTAGCATCTGAATCTGTCAACATGGTATTCTTAACAATGTCCAATTTCTTAATAAATGGTTCAACTTCAAACACCTCAACAGAAACCTTTCTGGAAAAGTCTTTACATATATTCATCCCAAAATAATAATAAAAACAATGCAAAATCATTTTCTAACATTTCAAAAGTCTAAATAAAAGCACTTCAAAAAACAGCATCTATTGTTTTTATAGCCATAAAAATGTACATATTATACCTGAAGCACACTTTATCAATACAAGTACCAATAAAATGATAATTATAAAATGGAATTCTTTAAGACAATGGACAGCAGTCTATACATCACAATCAAACATGCCAAATATCAAGTGTTATCATTTACTTTTGCTTTCTAATGTTAACAATTACATTCATAAATGAACATTCAAATTTATAAACTTTGGGTACTTTAACCTGATGAATTAATTATAAAAAAAACAAGTTTTAGTATGTTAACTATGGTAACAGGTCAAGATTTTGATGTGAATATTTTTTTCAACAATGCAATTATAAATTTACTGTAAAAAGTTTCAATTAAATTCTGAATGAGTGTTATTCTATAAATAAATTTTCATATGTAAACATTTACAGAGAAAATATAACACAACATACTTAATTAAGCTGTGTTAATATATAATTGTGATTTCTCCCAAATGCTTCACCTAAAGGCAGTTTTATATATGACTAAGCAAAAGTAAAAAAAGTTTTGCTAATATTGTCACCAAAAATTTTAATTAAAATGTTTTATTTCAAAACTGATCACTTACATACTGACAAGTGAACGTATCTATTTTCAATTTTGAATTTATTCTAAAGGTACGTTGAAAAAAAAACTACCATGATTTTCTTTTGGTAAATTCTTTTGTGTCCAAGGGAAAAAAAATTTCAGGAATGAAAATATCTCCTAAATAACGGTAACATTCATTCCTTTTAAATATCCAATCATAATCACTTCTGTAATCCAACAGAGTTCTCTCCTCTTATATCACACTTAACAGTAAATGGCACACTATAAACCTCTGTTTATAATCACTACGTCTTTGGAAATGGCTGTTTGCCACGCTGTGTGAGTCCTTCGAATCGTTTGTATGTATAATTAATAAACACCCAGTCTTTATACTTGCTGTCCTTGTCACTCTCTGAAACAGTCTGTAACTGGTTATTCTGAGCTGTAGCTAAAACACACAAAATTAAATCTCATTTTTCAGACATTTACATATCCTAATGTTTTTTTGTACATTTGTACTTTCAGTTTCACAAATAATCTCATACAAAGGATTTCTTCAATTATTTCCTTTACCAAAACACTAATTAAAACCCTAGAAATGAGGAGAATCTCTCCTTGTTTTTTAATGAAGTCTGTTGTCACTAAATTTATTTGCAGGCTATTAAATACAGAATAACAGATGAAATTGAAATTAAATTTTCAGTATCTCTGCAAATCTGAGAGATTGAGCTGTGATACAGAATATGTTTTCAGTCGAAACCTGTAAAACTTTGTTATTCTTTGTAAAAACTTATATTATTCTTTTTACCCAACAAGTCATAATCAACGTTTGTGATCCTTGCCTAATATTTTCAATTATTACAGCTGTAGGCTAGTATGCACCTGACAAGATCAAAGGAAAAATTATCATGTTGCCCAAATTTGAATGGTTCAGATGACAATATTTGTGCAGGATGTTGGTATATGTCTAACCTTGGGGAATACACATTTTATAATCCAATTTCAGTTCTCCCTTGTTCAAGTGACTAGTTTAAATATGTCTTCTTGTGGTATTTTACTCAAACATTCAGAGAATCTTTGCTTGCATTTTTATACCATACAACTATTCAGAGAGTAAACTCTATAGTTGTTTATTGTGCAGACATTTTAATATTCTTTCTTTTAAATACAATGTAGTAGTCATTTGTTTTATTAAAAGCAATATCTTTAATGCTGGATGTAAATACATATATCATTCACTGTAAAAGCTGTTAGACTGAATATATAATGTTATCTTGCTTATGTTTTAGTTTGTCAACATCACCTATCTTCTTATTTTATGAAAAATTCAACATTTAAATTCCTAGCATCAGAACTTTTTATTGCAGAATGCTTGTCCTTTCTATCAACTTTTAACACAAACTTTCACTCCATCTATTTTAATACTGCAATGAGAAATAAATACCATTCAATGTTTCATAAAATTTATGTGTTAGTTTACTTACGCCATTTGAGATCAATTTCTGGAAAATCATCAAAGTTTGATGTGTCGTCTATACTCTTAACATCTACTGGAATGGCTGCTGGTCTCTCCCTACAATCAATAATATTTTAAGTTCATTAAAAATTATTTCAACAAATAAAAGGCTGATTGGTAGAATCAATATTCCTTCCACATCATGGTCCACCATGAAAATGAAAAACATTTCATTTGCAGGGGCAGATTCAAGACTTTGAGTTAGGGCAATGCAAACTGTAAAAATTGTCAGTTTTTTTTGCCATTCCCCCTACATATTAAAGGAAAATCATACAACTTGCTTTTATTGTTTGTTCATTCAAGGGGGATAAACATTCCTTTCGTCCAAACCATCCCCAACATATTAGTGATGTTAAATCAAAAACATTCTATTAAAATTGTCCTGATAGACAGATGAAAATTTTAACAAAATTTTTTTGATTTGTGTTGGGGTGTGTTTGTGCGGTTTTTTTGTCTGGTATTTCTGAAATAGTTTCAAAGATGAAATTTAAACAAGTTCAACTAAAATATGACACAAACCTGATATGTTCCCAATCAACTCCTCTAAAAAATATGTGTGATTTTATTTCGTCTATACTATTAGCACCTATTCTATGTTCTGGATCACAGCAAAATCTGTAACAAAGGAAATTTTAGTTATAAAATGTACCTTCCAGTTGACAAAAAAACCAAACATAACTACCCTGAAACCTGTCCAAACCAACCAACCTGGAGACTGAGAATTACATTTGTTTAGACAATGTTTGCTTTACAGTAAAAAACCAATTTCCCCTGTAAAATTAAGTTTGATAATTTACACTTGAAATAAACACAGTTATTCCACTTTAGGAAACAAACATTCTTTTAATTTGTGTATTGAATTAAGGCAGGTTCTATTTTATCAAGAATACCTTTGAGCCAAATATTAATTTAAATAGTATTGCCACCTGTGAGATTTAACCTTTTATTGTTTTTATTCCAAAAAAACAACTGTTAAACCTGAATCACTCATTTTTCTGCTCTCTTATACAAATGTCCTGAACATCAACAATGTTACTGATTCCAACCCTATTCTTTTTCTATCATTAAAACAACAAAACAATTTTTGGGATGTTAAAGACATTTACTATGTTTTTTTCTAAACTTTTCTGTTCCTTGCAGTCAAAGAATGAGACCAATTCTTGCCTTGATAATTACAGAAACATTATAAAACTTGGCATCTATGAGACGTGTATAGTTTGATCTAAATTTAGCATCAGGACAAAGGGGTAAAAAGGTGGAAGTAAATGCCAATATAATATAGGGAAACAAATATATAGAAAAAATCGTATTTAAGCCCCATTTAGATAGAAAAAAATAATAATTCCAAAGACCAGTTTAGATAGAAAAATTTGTATCTAAGTCCTGACCTGACAGACATGTTCAATTCACAAAAGTCTGCAGACTAAGAATAGTTTGATTCACAATAGTTTCTTTCTAAGCATATCAATAAAACAAATGTGCAAATTTGGTGGCAAAATTTTCACTTACTTCTGAATTAAATCTCTAGCTTCATTGGATATTGGCATTTCTGGAGGGAATATCAACGTCTCTCTCCAATTCATCACCTTACGATAGGTTTCCTGTGGATTTTCTGAACAAAATGGTGGATAGCCTAAAAAAACATGGTAAAACAGATTATAGACTTCTGTACAAGATTTTTACAACAGCTTCTAAAAGGCAACATTTATGAAGCTTGCAAATACTATTGAAACTGATTTATGTCTGTGCCTTTTTTGTTCATACTTATCGTGAATACAGCTGTTTCCTGGTTTGTTTGGTCATGGTTTAAAACCAAAACCTTGAGATAACTTAGCTATTTTGCATGGTAATAATTTTTTAATGGTAAAGAATGTCCAAATAAATGCCTGTAAAGGACTGATGAGAGTCTTTTGGAAGGCAACTAACTGTGACATTGATTGAGACAGTAACAGATGTTTCAAAGGTCTTGATTGAAAATATCATCTGTATCAGGGTCGCTGAGATAACGATGATAATTTCAGTCTCAACATTCAAAACTTCCTTTAATCTATATTTCTGCATTTACATGAGGACATATTTGGACCACCAAAAAATCTTAATTATCATCATTTTCTATGTGACATCTAGCAAAAAAACCAATTAGACCATACTATCATATACATGAAACCTAGAAACCACTAAAAAATTAAGATCTTTTTTAAATTTATATTTGACACCTTTCTTACACTTATCAAATCTTTTCTATCATCATTTCAAACATAATGCCTAGCGACCCGCTATCAAATCTAAAACTGCAATGAGACTTCTATCAACCACCAATCAAATCTTAACTAATTATCATTTCGAAAAAAGATCACTTCTAACAATCGCCAATCAAAACTTACCTATCATCATTTCATACATGATGACCCCTAGCGACCACCAATCACAGCTACTGTTATAACCAGTTTGCATAAATACTTCAGGTGCTATATAATCTGGTGTTCCTACTGTGGAGTATGCCTGAAATGTGACAAAACTTTTCAATATACTGTTTAAAACATAACAAAATATATGGTAGGAAACTAAAGAAATCACAAGTTTTACATCATATAGACCCTTTAATTATTACTGTGTTCTTGACACTTACAGTAAGTGTGGTCCACGACTCTACATGTACAAATGTGAATGACACAATAGCTCTATGTCAGATTTGATTAATAAATGATGTTATTTTATGAGAAACTGTGCATTTTCCATTCAAAGTAAGCTACTGAGCATGTCTGCAAATGTTAGTAAATTGACCTGTAATCTTATGGTATGTGGCATTTGTAATAACATTTCTATAAATCACAAAAGAATGAAATAACTATTTGTATTCATAAACTTTCAAATTAAAAACCAAAGAAGATTAATTTATACTGTATCCTACAAGACAGACTTAAATAAATTTAAGCACATTGTTTATGTCTTTTTTATATTTCCTGTGTAGACCCATGATTTTATTTTGGTGTTTTTGGACATCATATTACTGTACTGAATTTCTCTAGTACAATGTATATCTAATTTTGTACTTCAATACCAATTTGTGCTTTTACAAAACCTATTATGAAGATAAAATCAAGTTTGTGTGAAAATTTATTAGTCACAATAATGAATGAGCAGAGAGTTTCTTGTTACAAATTATTTAATACATACTAAAGCCCTTCTGTTTCTTTTCCAACTCTCTGCTCTTCGTTTGGAATCCATTGGATTACCAGCTGCAAACAGACAGTTTAACACTCATCAAAAAAGCATGACAAATAGAGGTTTACAATTACAATTTCAAATACCTAGGGAAAAATTAACCCTTTCAGCGATAGATTCCCTGAGCAAAGTAAAACTGAGCAATGAATTTCCTGGAAGTTGCAACACAGAATATAAATTCATGTTAAATGTTGATAATGAATTGATTCAACTTTACCTTAATTTAAGTTTGGAAATAAACAATGGGCATATTTGTATTTATGTTTTGGTAAGTTTAATGTAAAAATGTTTAAATTTTGGTATTTACAGTGGTAAATCATCAAATTTCATTGATTTCAAAAAAAATTCCACAAAATAATTGTGTATTTTAACATATAAAATATGCAGTGTTCTAGGATTCCTATTTCCCATTACCCAGGGTAAGTGAACTTTGGGTCAGGGAAAGGAAGTTGTTTAGTAACACTTTCCTGTGGCGAGTTAAAAATTTCTTATGCTGTAATAATTTGTTTAGTTAGGAAAGCAGTCATTGTCTGTGTGAAAGTTGATTTTATGTGGAACTTTCCCATGCAAACCTCAAATTCTAAAAAATCCTAGAACACCGAATGTGAAACCATCAAGGAACGACACATTTTCACTAACAATGTCTTATTCTCTATCAGTTTTGAGCAAGAAAATGGCTTTGGAGATCAATTCATCATAACCCATCGCTTCATAACTTTAAAATTTTTTTCAAAAATTATGTTTCCAAACTCTCATTAAGTCCATCATTTTCAGTCCTTTTTACCCAGTTTTCATCACAGTTTTCACTCAAAAGGGAAAGAATAAAAAGCTGACAAAGTAGATGTTTTGCAGGTAATACAAAATAAGTATGTCAATCCCAGTAAACTGGGAATCATTGTCTGCTGGAGGATTTCACAAAAAGTTGTAAGCTTGAAATTGATTGTAAGTGTGTTACGTAACATTCAAAATAATACTGTGACGTAAAAGCTTACAATCAATTCTAGACTTTTTGTGAAATCCACTGCTGAATCCTGGTAACTTGGGAATTGTTGGTGAAAGGGTTAAGCCTATGAAGATCGTCATAAAGTTTAAGATTTGACTGACAAAATAAGTTAATGATCACTGAGGGCAAACCAATCAGGAAGCATGACAGTGATGTTTTAGCAATAACCTGATTCAACAGTGATGAGAATAGGAGATGTGGTCATCATGTTAAGCAAAACTGCAAAAGCAATAAAATAGTTTTATAAATTGCTTGCTATAGCTTACACAGTAATTTTCAATTATGATTATACATGTTGTATCATACTGCTACAACTATTGATTATACTAGCGACATCACATCATTGTCACAACCCAGGTATTAACCCACTTCATTAGTTTAAATATCTGACACTCACAGTGAATTCTACCTTGAAATAACTTTAAGTTTTTTTCACAGATTAGGTCAAATTGTCATGTTTTATAGTTTCACACTTTTTATTTTGGGGCCTTTTACAGCTTCTGTTATGGTATGGACTCCAAAAAAAGTAATGGGACCTGTAGAAGTTTAATTTTAACTGTTATTTAGTGAATGACTGTCTCACGGACAATCATGCCACATTACTTTTTTTTTATGACATCTTCATGTTTATATAATATACAATTCAAAGCCCTACAATTGTGTCTACTATAAAAAATCATTTATTATATACAACTGTAACACTCCTATAAACAAGGCTAAAACTTTATGCCTTGACCATTTGAGGTAGGGCGTAAAAACTGATCACCAGTTTTACTTACAGAAATCACTAGGTTTGGCATTGGAGAGATCTTTGTAATACTCAGTTCTGTGTGATTTTTTCAGGCCTGTACACAGACCAAAGTCAGATAATTTGATATGTCCCTGAAAAACAGTAATATATTATCATAGGTCATATAAATCTTTAAAAAAAAACCTGTCTTAACAAAATATTGAGGAAACAGAATCTTTTACACTGAATAAACATCACCAAATTTTGATTGAACCTGCCTACACTATGCTCTCGTGCAAGAAAAATGTGATTTTTATCTGCAACTTCAACACTGGTGCACAACTTGTGAGCAACATATCATGCCAAAATACATTGTCTATATTTGAAATGTACGGATACATGATTCTCTGCAAAAATTTGATTTTTTAAAATTGCCCCTCCAGTCATTTTTGTTACAATTCAAATTCAAAGCTGTGGTACAAGTTTTAAATATCATGTGGATCGTTCTCATGTGTTGAGGTGTGTGAATTTGTTTATCATGGATTTTGTTGTCCATTATACCATGAATTTTTTTTACCATCATGACCTTTATTAATGTAATGTATTTGAAACTAAAAATTCAAGAAAACCAGAGGCTCCCAGGAGCCTGTATCGCTCACCTGACAAAATATCAGCAATCTTGTTGAAAGTTTATCACAGGATCA
>JARWCS010000048.1:1390554-1407239 GCA_034783895.1 Geukensia demissa
TGTCCAACAAAATACTGTGTCCACACTTACCCATAGGGTCTTTTGTTCACCTTTCACATTTCAACTTGCTGTGGTCGTATCATGCTGCGCTTGCGAAGCACCTCTGTTTTGGTTTGTTATGAATTAATTGAAGCAATGTCACCAGTCTGATACTTGACTTTGTTTTTCAAGCATAAACCTGCCCACAAACATATCCAAATTTTCATGGCAGATGGGTGAAATCATAAATCACCAAAAACAGTAACCAGAAAAGCTCCAGTATAGCTTGAGTATGACAAAGCAGAAGTTTGTTACCAATAAATTTTATATTTGAGGTTTAATGTGGTGGGCCTTCGTACAAAATATAAAAGGGTGCACTTGACCTGTAATGCATTCAGCAGATATTTGGTGGTTCTCCAACATTAGGACTGACTCTAACAGTAAACCTGAAATATTGCTCTAAGTGGCCAAAACACGAAACAATTGAATTTTCTTTATGTGGTTGGCCATATTTTCCCCCAAAATTGTCAAAAACTTGATAGTCTCATGAAGCCATTGTTAGTTATGATTGTACTAACTCCTGACTGTATTTTAGGCATTGTTTAATTTGATAAATCCCAGCATTTTGGACTTACAGCCAAAAAATTGATAGCTTGACCCCTGAGTAAGTCTGTAAGAAAAGGACTTTTCAGAAAACCACATATGAAACATTGATTTAGGTTGACCAAATTGGTATTGGTTGGCATCATCAATAGTATCTACTGCCATGTATATATTTTATTCATTTAGAAAAAAATAAAGGCATGTTATAGAATTTTATGATATAATTTTATTTGAATCTTTTATCATTTACAACATTTTTCCACATTTTGTGTACAAATTTAAAACAAATATACAGTAACAAAATATTACTTTTACACATATGCGCATGTTACACACATCTTTCAGACTCACACATAACCACACATCTACGATCAAATACTTATTATTTCATCTGCGCTCTTCAACCAAACAACCATATAAAACAAAGAGTGTATTTACTCTATGAAGCTTGAGCAATACACGTAACAATAAAATGAAATAGAAACAAACTTGGAGTGCCACAACTTAATGTTGTTCTTATCAGAAAATAATTTTCATACACAGGCCTTTATCCGGGAATATAAAAAGAAAGGAAGGATAAAAAATCCCACCATTATTACTATTGGCACTGAATTGATTTTATTTCATTATTTTTTATTAAAAAGAAAATGACATTTTGTTTATTGACAGATATATCACAACTCTTGGCCTGTAATGATTTTTGTAATAACTTCAAACCCATGTAAACAATAATAATCTAATTCACTCAAGACTTCTACAAAGGTGTCTTTCGTTTTAATACTTATCAGAATGATTATACATTTGATCACACAAGAAAAAAACCATTATAACAAATAGGGTACAAATGTATCTTAACAAATCAGAAATACCAAAGGCTAGAATAGTATCTAAAAGATAATGATTGCACAAGATTTGAATTAAAATATATATATTGTATGTGATTGGTCAGGGAAAATTTAAATGATGGGAACATCATGAACAAAACAATCTATAAATAGTGAAACCCTAATTGTGAGAGACGGTATGATCAGAACAAAAATGATATCTGTATAAAAATTTGAAAAATAAATGGAAAAATAAACTTATTATTGAACAAGTTATCTATCATTACAATATTTTTCTTCAGAATTAGGAAAACATAGAAATTTTTTTCTGCTGACTGTACATAACATAGTGGCTAGAAATGAATGAAAAGCAATGAACCTGTAGTCATACTATATTAAAGTCACAATGAAAACATGCATAGGACTGGAAAAATTCAATCAATTTATAAAAGTGAGCACAAACAAACATCTGAGGGCACTTGAGGAATACAAATATGTTAAAAATGTTGCACCATATTTAACACAATGAAAAAAATTCACACATAGTTTGAAATCAAATTACCTCCCTTGTCTATCATACCATTAGTTGGATAGAAAGGGAGATAACTGTAAGAGAAAAAAGATTGTGATGTAAAGGGAGATAAATATCAAGGTGGTGACAAAAGAAATTATGGTCAATGTACAATATGATGAAAATAGAAAAAGCACCATAATGAATTAAAGCTAAAGCAAAAGTCATTCATTGTAGGTGCCAAATTATGTTTAACTAAGTTCTGAAATAATTTCTTTGAATACTTCTTAGTACACATTAGAACATGTATATCTAATTATTTAAAATTATTTTCCTTACCAAAATTTATGGGATTTGTTTGATATTTGTGCCAAATTCTGAGGAGTTAGAAGTAATGTTTTGATGAAAAAGGAATTTTATAATGTACTCAGATAAGTACAAATAATTAGTAACAGGAGATGGAAATAGAATGCATGGTCAGTACTGATTTACCTTTATATGAAAAACATTCTTTTATTACGGAGTAAAAATAAGATGTAGCTGGCATGTAGGGAATTTTCTTTCCAGCCATATTCATTTTAGAAAAGAAACTAAAATATGATAAAATTCAATAAGAACTGTTTGCTTCAGAATATAAATTTATAATTTCTTGACTTGCTTCAGAGTGTTGATTTGTGATATCATTTCTAGGCTTGCAACAACCTCCTTTGAATTTTTATTTCCTTTAGCCCTTTATAATTTTTTTTATAAATTTTGTACTTCATGACCTGTTCCGACACACTCTTTAATTGGAATGTTCATGTTTCTTACAGAAATCAGTTACGAACTGAAATCTCTTCTGTATTTAATTGCACAAGTCTGCTTATTCTTTTATACAGTGGAAACAAAGGGAAATCACTCTGGAAGATAATATTGAACACCAGTTTCTTTCAGAGTTACTCCCCCTCTACCAATTAAAAATATAATTGTTTTAACAAAGAAATATGTTCTAATTTGGTCACAGTTGTAGATGATGAGAAAAGAAGCATGATGATATGATAAGCATGATAAGTCTGTAACTTAAACTGTTAAGACATGAAGCATTGTCTTTTGTTCTTCGATCTGTGATGATATTTTGGCCATATCCTGGCCGATAAGTCACTTTAGGTGCTGGTGTTTGTGTCGTAGTTATCCGTTCCTCAGGCTTGTTTATAATTTTACACAACATTGTATCAGAATTGGGATCCTTCAGCCATATGTGTATACCAAATACTTGGAAATTTTCATTAAACATACATGGTGGTAACTTGCTTGTGTCGAAGGTAAACTGAAAAGTTAAGACAAAAATCAGCATTTAATTTGAAAACTATCAGTCATCTTAATCTGTCGACAAATGAAATGTTCTGTCATGCTGTTAATTCACTTAAGGCATTAATTGTTTAAAAATTGTTCCTTCACCCAAGACATATTTTAAGAACTTGAATTATATTTCTCAGTAATTGTAATGTATGGCGACAGTCATAATGGTAAATATTATTTTATAGATTATATTTTTTTCATTTCTTCCAATCCTATATATGCATGGTATGGTTTTCAGGTTTTTCTTGTTTTGGGTCATTCATGTTTCCTGTATGAACTGGTTGTTCACAATTTATGAGAAAAAAAACATATTTTTTACCTGGTATGTCTCTGGTCTCAACTTAAACCAGGACAAATCCGATTGGCTGCCATCAAGAGCAAATCCTTGAAATGACCAACCAAATGCTCCCAATTTGCCCTCTGTGTCATACATCAGAAAAACAGGATATATTTTCTCACATGGTAAAGCTCTTGACAAGTTGAAGAAGTAGTGGGTACCTGTATAAACATAAAATTTTATTAATTCAGTGTAGATAGTACATTTAAGTTCTTATTATGGATATGACTAAGTTCAGTAATACCTCTGTTATATCTTAGTCTCCTCTTTTAACGATGATTGCTACATAGTTTTAAAATAACAAATTGTTTCTAGAATTTTCAAATACTTTGATGGAAAACAGAATAAGTTATGTAGGAGACCAAGATACATAAATAATTTTATAATTACTTCTCAAATGGCTCAGTATTAGAAAATAAGGGGCAAATAATTTATGCTTTGAAACTAAATGGGTTAAAAAAAAAAAATAAAAATGTCCTAAGAGGCCAAAATGTAATAATTCAATCAGCTGGTTTGGCAAGCATAAAATATTAAACTGTATTATTAATGTGAAAGCGGCATTTTGTTGCCTATACCAAGATAAACCAATTGTTTAAGGATTAAAAATTATTTCTGTTGCATCTAATATTTAAAAGAAAGAATATGGAATACATAATCCACATCTTACATGAATGATATAAGCTTTAATCATACCTATCCTTTTCCCTATGGACCAATATGCTACTTGACACTTTGAATTAGTTATGAAATATTGAAAATTGACAAATGCTAGCAGAATCATTAGATAATGTACTTTGTATTTGGACATAATGTCTAATAATTCAAATTCTGTCTACCGCACTGACTTGAAACAGTTTTAATCTGCAAGTTTTATTGCCTTAAAAGGAATGATTTATCATTTTTGTTGGAAGGTACACTGTTTTAGCATGGCATTTCCCAAGAGATCTATAAATTACACGAAGAAAACAATGAATTTATTGAAATTATTCACGAAAATTGCTACTAGGCAGATTTTCCAGCTTGCTAAATTACAATAACAAGGAGAAGGAACAATTTTATAGTCATAATTCAACTTTGGTACATAATTGTAATGGCACTTCAAACGAAAAATATCTCAAAATATCTAAATAAGTACTTTGAGAATTATATCCGTCACTGATGTGATTTGACTTTTTAATGGTAGAATAATTTAATCTGTTCAACTTTTTAAGGACCAAATAAATGATAAAAATATTAATTCTCTAAATGGACTTTAGGTATTTGCTTTTTAATGTGAAATTAATCTGATATTTGCTACAAGACTAATGCCTCCAGCTTTAGATAAGAAAATGATCATCCAAGGTTTTATATAAAATGATGATTCAACTTTAAATACAATATATATATGGAAACTAACGTCAGAAGTCATCAGTTACTCAGTTATAATGAAAATACTAAAAGTACATGAGGCTCTAGTATGTCTGAATTCTCTCGAAACGGCCCCTTCCCCAGGATACTGTTTCACAAAAGGTCCTAAGTGTTACAAGTGATTGAAACTTACATACGTTATACAGGTTTTACCAGTAGTCATAATTAAGTCTTGCAACTTTTTGTGAAAAGTTTGCCTGGTCTCTATGAAACTAAATTGACTGTTAAATAAAGTATTGACTTATACATCTACTTCCTAGATTGGTCATTGACAAGAGAGAAGTAGGAAAAACTTATTAGACATAATTCTATATCCAATTTATGATATTTCTTATGAAGGTTTCTCCTATTTCTCCTAATAAGTCAAGTTGTTTAGAACTTTTCAAATATTTATTAAATTATGTATGATGAATTTGATTAGATCAGAGACCATGAAATTAGGTAGATATGAGACAGATCTTAATGCCAGAACTAATTAGCTATCTTTAAACCAAAATGAAATCTTATATTTTTATTGTTTTTGTGACTCATCTCGAAGATCATTAATGATTGTGGGGGGAAGGGGGGGTTGAAAATTTTTAATGTCATACACAGCAAATTAATGCTTATTCAGTTTGCAGACCAAAGAAAAATGTTTCTCCTTTTATATCTATATAGAGGCAACAACAATATTTGAAATTAAGGAAATTATTGGGTACAAATCTTTAATGATCTTATATTGTCAAGCTTTATTGGAAATTGGAGAAATTTTTAATGATTTTTCATGTAATCTGAATTTTATGACGAGGTTTTATCTTACAGAAAATATTTTATAGTTCATAAGCATCTTTTTTTATGATTTTTTATAAAATAATTCTACTTAACAAAGATGTTTATGGTCATCAAGAAAAGACTCAAGTCATTTAGTTAATGAGGCTCAGTGTAGGATATTCTTTATTGTTGATTTGAAGGCCAACTTGTATATCTGTATTTTACAAGTACCCTATTCCTCCTTTTAAGTGCCCTTATCAGTATAAAAGCTCCCTCGCCTTAATTTTGAATGAAATTCTTAAGTGCTCTTGCAAACTCCCGGTATTACAAGAAAAATTAGCAGAAAATTCTGTGAGAAAACAGCAATTTAATATGGGCAGACATTTATAAAGGGGAGGAAAACTAGAATTGTTCATTATGGGCAATTCTAAACTATATGGAAACAAAAAATACTTCCAACCAGACTAGAAACTATTCTGGATTTTGCTGATTCTAATAAGTGCCTTGCAGTTCAATTTTTTAAGCGTCATGGGGAATATGGTAAGATGTAATTGTTCTCCTAAGTTTCTACAGGATTCAGGCGATCTGGTCAGATTGTTAGAATAACTCTAAAATGATCCTTTTAATAAAGAAAATTTTACAGTTAAAAGAATGGGTTGAGGGATTTTGTTGCATTTCATGAACATCATGATTATCTGAAATCTTTTTCAAAATATTAGCATGTTTTAATATTTTAAACTGTGTAAATATATTTTTCAACCTTTTATCGGCATCTTATTGTAATGTAGTGCCATCTGTTTTAAAATTTCAAGGATTTAAAATGAAATTCACAATTGGGATACAAAGTAAGACATCATGAATAAAAAAAAAATAATCTCCTCTCAAAAGCATCCTTTTGTTTAGCATTTTACAAAATGTGACCATTCAATTTAGATAGATAATCTCTTCCTAAGTAGCAAGTCTTGCCATCAATCATGTCACCAGAGACCGGTATTCTGATTCATAGTCATATAAATGTCTTCTTTTGTATTCCAAAAGAAGAGAAAATCCGACTTTTTAAAGTTTTATTATGAAAAAATCATAAAATTGTGTTTACGAACAAAAGTTTAGATCTCTTTAGGTGCTGTGTAGAAATTTAATGAGCTTTCAAAGGAAAATAACTGTGGTCTCAGGTGTGATGGAACTCTAGTGGAAGACTTTTAATCTCCATTAAGAAGATAGATAAAGCAATTATCATGATGCTCTCTCTTCACTCTTGGTATCAGGCTTGATACATGTTTTAAAGATCTGCAGTCAATTTTTACAAAATATTGAAAGTGTAATTTCTGTTGTAAATTATGACGTCACAATGAGATTTCCTTTAAAGTTTCTACACTTACGATTAATTTTACACTTACGAGCTTTTGTGAAAACAATTGCTGTTTTATTAGAGATTTTGCATTTAACCAACTTGAATCATACAAATAACACTTTTCTTAACTAAAAAATACTACATATGATAGGTCAAATTTAATGTTACATGAATTGAATTGCTAAGTTTACATGTCTGTCTACTAAATGACACTTGTCTTTGAAATTATTTTCTTGGACCTGTACCAGTCAACAACACTACCAAAAGTGGAAATGTATCCTAAATTTGCATATACTTATAAAAATTTAGAAAGTTCCAAATTTGATTTTTAGACATAATCTAAGCATCAATTAGGTCTATTTAACAATGTTTCAAAAGAATTTCACATATTTTGCAAAAATGTTGAATTATATTGTTTAAGTTATGAAAAGTTCATTTGGTTGTGGATAAAAATCCGAGCATAGAAAATTGATGAGACTTTGGGATCATATTCAAATTTTCAATATCTTTAATTTCACTGCTCAGATTTTCCCCCAGACAAATATGAAGAGTTTAAGGGCCATTTGACCTTTCATGATCTCATTCTATATATGGTAGTGATCCTGACTGTGTAAAGGGTCCACTGCTATATCAATTACTGCAGGCATGAGTTTTTTCTGTTTTAAAATGGAATTTGGCCTTTTCCTGTATTGTTTCTTTTTCATATTCCAAATTTGGCTTCCATTTACACATTTCCGCTTTTTTCTATGCTGGTAAAATCATATTTGTACTGTCTTCAACCCAATACCAGGGACTCAGGTCAGTTTATTTTTTGATTCAATATAGATTTGTGCCATAGAAAGGCATAACTGTTTCCACACTTGCTTGTATATCTATA
Source organism: Geukensia demissa (assembly GCA_034783895.1). Taxonomy (NCBI): domain Eukaryota; kingdom Metazoa; phylum Mollusca; class Bivalvia; order Mytilida; family Mytilidae; genus Geukensia; species Geukensia demissa. Next base: position 1,398,532 of record JARWCS010000048.1, read on the forward strand.
TAATCCCCTTAGAGCATTTGAAATGTTTTCAATACATCTTGTTTAAGAAGGCACCTATAAAGCTGGAACAAATACACTTGGTGACTGTCTTCTAATTCTTTTGTTTTTTTCTGTATTTTTTAGTTTGATATAAATCTTTTATACATACTATATAAAGACGAACATTTTTTAGATAATACAACTGTCTATGAAATAGTGTTGTAAGCTATGTTCTATGTAAATAACATCTTTGGTTGATAAGTTTTTGTATTTTTTTTTCAGTTTTTGTGTCCCATGGGTTGTTAAGATATTTATTTGTTTTCTTTATTTCACTAAAAAATACATCTGCAGAGATTTACCTCTAGAAAAACTCAGACATCCATGTTTTTTTTAAGCCTGATCTTTTCTTAAATGCAACATTGAAGACATCAGAATGATTAGACTTTCTGATAGAATTAAGATATTTTGCCTTTGTCTTTGGAATGTTCAGTAACCTTGCTATGTCATTAGAAATAATCTTGATCACGTTGATATAGTTTTTCCCATAAAAGCTCAGTACTGGGATGATTTTTTAGTCATCTCGAAATCTACTAGAACAGGTTAAAAAGTCACCGAGATTTATGTTGCCCCCTGGGAACCAGTTTTAATGATAAGGTATATGTTGGGGATGATATTTAATTGGTTTTTTTGACTAATTAGGTTCATGCAATATTGAAATTAATTACGAACAGAGATCAGAGACATAATGAAAAATTGTTTACCAAAGAAGGACTATTTGTTTGAGGATTAGATTAAGCTCAGTAAAATTGATAGGCTAAATTGTTTTCCTGCATTTGGTTTAAATTCAATATTAAAACCAAGTTTCATTTCAATTATTTCATATATGATAAATAAGAATCATCTGGTCCAAATTGTTCATATACATGTCCCTTTTTTCACTTTGATTGTTGGTTGCTTAACCTCCAGTGACAAATATTTCATGCATATTCAGAATGAGAACAAGTTCAACAATTATAAGTGCGAAAATGGGGTGGGGTGGGTCACAACAGGACAATGGTTTTCGACTGCCACTGGAAAAAGGGAGTGATGGGTAAGGACATAAAATTTAGCCTTTTGAAGCGGCATAAATCTACTCTTTTTCGAAAACTACAAAAGGGGTCTTTTACGTCCAAGGAGCGTGGCACTCTCCAAACACGTCACCCACTATGGTCCACGACCAGGCTTTTCGTATTATAACCTGGCAACCCACCAACGAGAGGGCCTCCCCAATCCGCCACCTGGGGTTCGTGCTTGGTCAGCTCTATGGGTCGAGCCGTGGAGTGGAAATTGAAAAAAGCTTTCGTAGTTTGTAATACCTTTAAAAACGAATGATAGAAATTAAGGTATTACAGGTACTTTAAATCAAATTAAAAACGATCATAAAGATTGATATTCACTCATTTTTGTTGTTATTGACATCAAGACAGTCCGTTCAATGACAGGTCATAATAAAAAAAAATGTTTCACAAAATATCATCAATTTGATGCACTGTTTGGACATTTTGTTGATTGACAACTCGTCAGCAGTGCTCGGAGTCAAAATGTTCGACATCCGGTTAAAAATACAATGAGAATAAATAAGCACAAGAAACAGAACCGAAACAATCTAAATAAACAGGCGTCCAAACTAAGGTAAGGTTTACCTCTACATCAGAATGAAGAGCCTAGAAATTAATGGTAATCTTTATCTATTTTGAATTGAAAAATAAAAAGGTATTTATTTGACAGTCGAATCTAACTTCTACAGGTCCCTGTAGACGTTTGAATTTGATTCACTGTATGGCCATTTAAGTCGAAGCACAAGCATCGGAACCAAAACAGTCGGAATAAACAGGAGTACACACTAAGCTTAGGGTTACTTCTGCATAAGAAAGAAGAGCCTAAGAAAGTTATGGTAACTATGAATCAATTTTCAACCGAAAAATAAAAGGCACATATGTAATGAGTCATGGCAGGATAAAAATTCTGGCTAAAATATATTCGACAAAATGGTTGGAAAACCACCTTCTGCTATTGTTTTCTCAATTTTTATGTTAAAAATAAATTGTTGGTCATCAAAACTAGTTTTTTTAAGCACGAAAAAATTGAGAGAGGCATAGCTTGGCGTAAAAGCACCTCCTTTACCAACAGATTTTGACTACTTAATACGCCACGGTGATTAACAACGTAACTAAACATGTGCGCAAAGTCAAATCAAGCAGAGCTGTCATAAAGAATTGTCTAGCAATAATTTAAAAAAGTGGCAAAAACTTGCATTATTAATATGTAAATGAAAAGATATGGAGTAAATGTCAGACTGTACTCCAACCACAAGATAACCGTTAAGATATCAAATTTGATCAATTGAGATTATCTACTGCATTACATGAAATCGAGCCCTTTAATGTTCATAATTTCAATTTATATCTTACTTTCCTTACATCACCTTGAGTGCACCACTTATTTCTGCAGTGCTAGACACTGGACAGTATGTTTTATATGTATGTCCATTAGTGCACTGGCTTCTCAGTCTGGAATCAAATACTACCATTATTTTTAATTGAGATAAACGATAAGAGTACATTTTTGGTGCTTCTGCGGGTAATGTAGAGTTTTGGTATTGATCTAATGTACTCTAAAAAAGCTATAAAATAAAATAGATATGATTTCTTTCAGATAATTCTTACTTAAAATACTTGAATGTCTTTGTTAAAAAAAGAAGAATGACTGGCTAAAAATAACTAATTTATGTTGTTAATAATTAGGTGAAAAGCCGATTTACTAATTCTAAAAATAGAACTCCTTCCGTTTACAAAGTGAGAAAAAATATTAAGTAATTTTCACCATTGGTCAACCAGAGGTCCCTGAGATTTTTCACCAGTTTTGGACACAAGTAGATCAAATAAAATATTTTACAATGCTGTTGTTTTTGTTTGAATTCTTAACCTCTGAAAAAAAAACCGAGAGACTTCAGAAAGAGGTACCCCGAGTAATTGTCTCTACAACTGGAGAGACTTCAGAAAGAAGTAACCCGAGTAATTGACTCTACAACTGGAGAGACTTCAGAAAGAAGTACCCCGAGTAATTGTCTCTACAACTCGAGAGACTTCAGAAAGACGTACCCCGAGTAATTGTCTATACAAGTGGAGAGACTTCAGAAAGACGTACCCCGAGTAATTGTCTCTACAACTGGAGAGACTTCAGAAAGACGTACCCCGAGTAATTGTCTCTACAACTAGAGAGACTTCAGAAAGACGTACCCCGAGTAATTGTCTCCACAGCTGGAGAGACTTCAGAAAGAAGTACCCCGAGTAATTGTCTCTACAACTGGATTTGGCTTCCTAATTTGATAGAGGCGGATCCAGACTTTTTTTGCGTTTCAAAGGGGGGGGGGGCGCCCCCTCCCCCCTGGATCCGCCCTGTGCATCTTATGAACTAAAATGTTTATTTAGAAAAGTATATTGCAGGACGTCAATATTATGATTTAAAAGAGATGGCCTAGGTTTCGTGATAGTACAGCTACTGCGAACATCGCGGATCGATCTATTAATGGATAAAATATGTTCAAACTACTGATTTATGTAGTAGGGGACTTCTCAAGAAGATAGACCTGTAAGAAAGAGCCACTAAGTTCGCTTTCAGAATGGGTTAAAGCTGTCGGTCTGTAAAATTGGTTATAAATCCGAATGAAAAACTTAGGTTTGAAAGGAAAACCAGTCTTTTAATACCGATGCAGCCAAGACATTGTCCGCTGTGACGAATATATATGTTTGTTCCTACCGATGAAGTTCCCATCAGTGATAGCATCCATATCGGTTTTGGCTTCAATTTGTTCTGTGTTCAATGTCTCTGGAATGAACTAGGAAAAGATGGCTCGCTTCGGAACTACTGCATTTACAAAGAAATAATTGACCGACAATAATAGGTCGGATTTTTCGGCATTTGCTATTCCGATTTAAAACTGTATACTTTGTATTCGATGTCTAAGTTACATTCATGTAACTGTCCAAACAAACAAAGCCCAATTCCAACTTTATCTGTCTAGTTGCAGCAAAGCAAAGTCTCAAATCTAACCTCTGTTTTCTCATCTGTCAAAACAAGTCAGAAAACTATTGTGAGGTATTCAAGAAGTACTATCAGTAAAATATTTCTCTCTCCGATATACAGCAGGTATTCCTTGTTCACATTTTCGCTTGCTATGTATATAGCAATTAAGTATATCTCTTTCAAAACAGAAGAGAAAACGTTCAATACCATAATCCATTTAAGATAAAAAGTATATCAACAAATGTATATATATTTTTTTTTAAAACTCATCGAAATATAATTTAACAATGAGTTTTGATCTTACACTCATACAAAAGATAAAGACGAAAGAGAGAAAGTTTAGTAATTTATGTATTGTACTTAATTGTCCATGTAAACAACGCTAAAAAGATTTTTACGTCAACTGCTCCACCGAAGTTCCTGGAATGCTGAAACGCAAAATTGTGTTCGCCCAACGGTTTCAATGCTTTAGACCTCTAGATTAGTAAAATTCCTTTGTTTTTTTTTCGTGGTTGGGCTCTCGTGGTTGGGATGCAGTCTCACTGACATTTACCCTCTATCTTTTCATTTTCATACCTCCTTCAGCTGTAAAAATATGTTTTAGATAAATATTCTGAAATACACTATACAAAATGAGCTATTAAAAAATATGAAAATGAAAAAACTTTGGGGTAGAGAAACTGCACTCCATCCACGAGAATAACGGAGGGAATTTACAAATCTATGGGTCTTCACAATGCCTCCATCAAGGATTGAATATCACTCCTCGTGAAAAGCTCTAAATCGCAATAAATAAAAATCGTGTATGCGTAAAATAATACTGCTCTTACCTGAATATTATCAGAAATGTACATGTAACAAAACATTAAACACAAAGACAAACCTTTGACCACAATTACTGACTGACTTGGGACAGGCACATGAGACATGTGGTGTGTTAAAACTAGTTAAGTTGGTACCCAACACTCACCCAACGAGTGGTCAAAGGAAAAAATAAAATAGGATGGCACCACAACAGAACTTAGTTAAACATGAGTCTCTACCGGACATTGACTTTTAAACATGTTTGTTGATACTGCTGTGACAAATTGAACCAAACTTTAGTCAAATGGTACTTAGACATTCCTTTGTCAGAATTGCACCTGACATCCCAAACGACCATCTTAGATGCCGGTCAAAGCCAAACACAGTTTACTAGTATCATAGCACGCTATGAGAAATCTACTTATAATATTTTTGTTAGAAACTTCTGAGCCAATTGGAACCAAAAGGTGGTTCCCTACCAAAATTATATCCGGCATCCGCACTAACCTTGCATCCTGGAAAAATATATCCGTTTCGTAGAGTCCACTACAATTAACAACGAAGGCCACTAAGAATATTAACTCAGGTTTCCAGAAAAGAACCTAATGGCCACCACAGCCGAACATAGTTTACATGTAACATGTGACTCTGTTGCAATCGACATTTAACTTGAAATGTTTATGTCCCAGTCCATCTTGTTCGTATTCTCGAGATTGCCGTGTCTGTAGACTTTCTCCTTTTGTCTGGTTCTTCGGTTTTCTTTCGCCTTCTCTTCATAGTTTGTATAGTCACTATTAGGTGGATAATGCAGGCTTTTTAGACCATCTATTTTTATTTGTAACTGTAACGAATTTTGAACTGTAAGTGTTAATCAAAGTCAAGTGTTGATCGAATTGGCATCGTGATTTTGATTAAAACACTGGATCAGGTACTTTAGAGCATACATGTATTCTAGCAAACTGTGCATGTACATGTATGTTGTAAAATGTCGCTAAGTATGATTCGACTTGAAGAACATCAGAATTCAAAAAGGAAATTTAGTATTCGAACACTAAAAGCGGTTTCGTTTGTCATAAACTTTGTATTGATTTTATCATATTAAATCAATTTAATTATGTCTACGAAGCACAATTTTGGTTCGAGTGAAAAATCGTCTGTACAAATGTATTATATATATATATCGCCTCGCAAATGCGGAAGGTCGTGGGTTCGATCCCCGGTCGGGTCAAACCAAAGACATTGAAATTGGTATTTGCTGCTTCTCCGCTAAGCACGCAGCAATTAGGAGTAAGAGAAATGACAGGTCGACCCAGAGTCAAAATAATGTGTCTGGATAAAGTGGCACGTCTTCCTGCGGACTGTTGCTTTCGCGAGCTAGCACGTTTAAAATCCGGCTCAGTGTGTCGGTCTACAGTACAAAGCAGGGTTCATCCATCATCACTCATAATTAATATGCCCTCGTCCTGAATATGCATGAAATACTTGCCGCTTGACGTTAAGCACCATTCAATCAATCAATCAATCTTTATTACATAAGTCAACATTACAAATTTGAAGTTGTCACTCTTTCAGCATATTCTACGTTGTCATAAGCCTCAAGACTGGCAACAAATATATGTATGACTGTTTATGAGACAGCGGTAGCTGGCTAGTGTTCAAAATGGGCTGACGAGTGTTATAATATTAAAACTGTTGATACAGGTTCACTTTTGTTGTGGCAAAATTCGTTTGGTGTACTTTAGAAGTCTCCTCAAGGCCTTTAACACGGATGGAATACTACTCACCAAAGCTCTCTATCATCCATGTATATGTAAAATAATATTGCTCTTACCTGAATATTATAAAAAATGTACATGTTACATTGTACAAAACATATAACGAAATTTTAGTTGGAAGTATGATCGATATGAACATGAATAAGTTAAATTATACCCGAAAAATATGTTTGCACGTGATTGTCTGTGTAAAAAGCAATTTGGAAATAAGTTTTATGTGGTTTTAAGCATGAAGTTTCATTTTTGCAAATATTCAATTAAATGCACTACTTATTTATATCAACTCTTTATGTAACTAACATTATGTAATACTATTTTCTTATTTTTTATGTTTTACAATTCAGATAACGTTCCTAATATTTATTTAATCATTTCTGTATTATCTTTATAATATTGCATTTGATTACTTTTATCGTAAACTTTGTAAATAATAACCTTATCACTATAATAATATATTTTGTATTCAATTTTAGGGATGTTCAAAAGCTGTATACATGTACTTTTACAATGAAGACAAATATCAAACATTTATAATGGCAATAATACAACTCTCATTGTAAAGACAACAATAATTATATAATTTTCTGTATGTACATTTTGAAGATGTAAATCACAAATGCTGGATGAGAACACGAGTTAATGAACGCAAATGCTCATATCATGCAAACCCAAAATGTCTGCAATTTGCCTCCGGGGTAGGGGCTACCTGTTTACACTTTTGTTGAAAACGTACCAAATACTCGATTCATAATTGCACTTACTACATGTAACACTTTAACGATTTCTCTGCGTGTTGCGTATAAAAAGTAAAATTAATACATCTTTAATCTTTGTAATAGAAATAGGAATTTAAGCTTAAAATTGTTTCTGTAGAACTTTTGTCTTAAATGAGTCTGCGAAGAAGAACCGTATGGTACAATTTAAACGAACGCGTAGCTTACTGGTGTTTGGTTTCAAAATTTTTTCCGAAAAGGTTGATAAATGAGATTAAAGGAAAAATATCCCCCCAAATTGAGTTTGGCTAGAGCATTACACGCAAATGAAATATATTGGTTGTAGTAATGAAAACTCAGGTAGAGTGACCTTTTTAATAAAATAACCAGAAAACAAAGTTTGGGGTTAATGTAATTTGTTGAATTAATCATGAAATATAAGAAACATTATCGTACCTCATCAAATATATTCTTAAATTCGAAATATCTTTTTTATGATTGGAGACAATTTTCGAAAAAAAACCCAATAAATTTCGCTGGGACTGGTGTTCTATCATTATTCCCTGAAGCTCTGACAGAAATGTTTTATGGAATATTTGCAGTCAGAAGGTTATGATGCAAGTTATTAGCGTCCTACACAGCAAATTAATGTTCTCAGTCTTTTACCACATACATTGTCCATAGGAACAACCTGTTAATTTAATTCACAACATGGATGTAATAAATATTTGTCTATTTCTTTCACAATTTACTTGTGGTGACCTACATTATTGTACGAATATAATAACGAAATACACACAATTATCGATGAAGCGTCATAATTAAGGGCAAAACTGAGAAATGCAATGTTTCAAAACAAATGCACAATCGAGTCTGCAAATTTGAAAAATTTAAAGGAAATTTAGAATTACTTGAAGCGTAAATCCACCAAGTCCCATGATTTCTTGTATAAACCTCAGATTCATACACTGTAGTTACTTCACGGATATATAGCCGGAAGTCGTGAAGTTATCTGTTTGGAACTATACTATAGTTGTGAAGTTTCAAGAGAGAGACCACAATTAAAATGAAAGACACGGAAAATGATGGCACACAAAGTATAAGAGACAAATGGTCATCAGAAGAGATGATATAGAGTTCTACCTCCTCTCCTATCCATCGCAGTGACTTCCAATTTTTACCTGCTGTGTAGCCTGCTTCTTACCTAAATTTACACCTAGAAATTGACAGTAAGGGCGGGTTAAGAAAAAACTTTAAGACAAGGGAGATGACTTTGATTTTCCCATTGTAAACTTTCCGTTCATGACTAGCAACATTCCAGCCGCACCTGGATACGGAGTGTACATTTCGCAGTTGATACGCTACTTCAGGG